>WMED01022442.1:0-11430 GCA_019650415.1 Pipa parva | reverse complement strand
TCCTCACTTCCTCCCCCACCGCTTCTTGATGACGTCAATAGTGTGCACCGGGGGAGGCAGAGAAGAGCTCTGTAACAGTAAGATTTACTGTAGACTGAGCCGGGCCGGGTACGAGGTAGGGAGCACCAAGATTGCGCCTCCCTCCTGCACCTGCCTCTACTCCTAGTAGCGGCCCTGGCGATGGGGGCCGGGTAAAAGGCCTCAGGGGGCCGGATGCGGCCCGCGCGCCATATTTTGGGGACCCCTGTTTTAATCTAATGTATTCTTATGTAGTTTAAAATTTAATAATTGCCTTGTCTGTTTAAATATTAAAATTATTCTTCTGTGATTCTGTACTACATTAGTGGTAGTAGAGTGCTTATCAAAGCAAACAGTAAACAGTTTATTGCTGTACTACATAAAGATCTCATTTTTTTTCATTCTTTTTTTGCGAGCAAATACAAATTCATTATTTTGAGATCTTGGTGAGTTATCAGCAATATCAGAAATGAGAAAAATCATACTTTCAAATGGAAGGTTTCCCTTAACAGCATTTGTGAAATGGCTATTTTTTAATCCAGAATACAGATTTCCATTACTTTGTATTTGCATTTCTCTGATTGTAGACCTCTTTGCATTGCTGCATAAACAAATTGATTTTTAGCTGAAAGGTGGATCATGCATATTTGTGTTTTTATTTTTATAGTATGCGACAGTCAAGGTTTAGAAGTACTGTAAAATATCAAACCCCTAGAACCACATATGTATATGTGATGTGTATGTTTGTTGTGGGAGATGTTCTTCCAACTTATATTGTATCTTCAAATTGATCAGGTTTTAGTGACTTGTTTACATACTGGCCTGTATCATTTAGCAGCAGATAAGTGTACTGTGTGTTTAAAATGCATGAATAATGTTTGCTCAATCAGTATATCCTACAAATAAGCATGAAAACAGGGCAGTATCTTGCCAATTTTACTACTATATCTATACTTGTTTATCATTTTCTATTGCAATAAAAAAGTTTTTTCTTCAAACTAATCAGTGCTACTTTTCAAATAGTATGTGACATCTACTTTTTCAGCATCTATTCACTAGTATCTCACTACAATTGTAATGGTGCATTTTCAGATCAAAACAATGCCATCTTGCATAGTCCGCGGTTGTCAACACAGGACTGCAAAGAAAAGCTTGAATCCTGATGTCATCTTGCATGGATTTCCTAGAAGCCTTTCCAGAATAAAGCAGTGGCTATTAAACATTGGGCAGAATTTTGGCAACATTGACACCTTTGCTCAGAGAGTATTGGACGGAAAGAAGAATAATAAATATCGGCTCTGCTCTTCTCATTTCACCTTGGATAGCTATGTAAACATGGGCTGTAAGAAAGTTCTAAAAGCTGATGCGCTGCCTACCAAATTCTCTTGGAACAGGCAGCGTGCAAGTGAGTGTTTTCCAACCAAAAGAGTATCTTCAGAACAACTGTTTTGCAAATGCATGCATAAGAAAATGGTTGATGCTAGCACAGTTACAGATCCAGCAATGTTTTCTAAAGATGCCTTTGTACAGTGGCCAGAGTTTGAGTTTAATATAATTGGCGAGCGCTGGAAAATAAAGCATGATCACTACTACCATAGCAGCATGACAAGAAAGAAAGCTTCTGTGGCATCTGAATATCAGAGGAAACAATTAAATGCAAGTAATAATGCAACTTTTCTTGAAGAGGAATGTTCTATAGAGGTGGATATTGATTATTCCAGCATCTCTGAGTTACCAGGTACAGACTGCTTTATGGACTGTGTACCAGCCTCTCAGACATCGAGAACTGATAACATACAAGTCACTTCTATCAATTCTGTAGACTCAAAACCGCCTTTGTTAATGGAAAATGACCTCGCTTTTAAAGACCTAGTTAACGACAGAAAATTTATAGTGTTTGAATCTTGCTTGGATGTCTTGCTGCTTAAGCTATCGTGTGCATTTGGTGTTGATTGTAGAGCTCCTATCATTGGACTTGAGAAACACATAGAAGGTACATGCTTATCTATTATTGGGCACTGTTACAAAGGTCATCGATTTCATCTCTGGGACAGCCAGCCTGTTGTAGGGGATGTTCCTTTAGGTAATCTTCTGACTTCTGCTGCCATTCTTTTCAGTGGTTCCAATTTCTACAAGGTTGAAGAGCTGAGTCAGCTTCTGGGCCTCCAACTAATACCTTATGACATATACAACCTATGCCAGCGCATGTATCTGTTTCCTGCTATTGATAAGCATTGGCAACATCAGCACAGACTTCTACGAAAAGCTGTTATGTGTAAAAAATTGTGTCTTTCTAGTGACAGACATTGCTCTAAGTATCCTACGTATACCTTCACTGATGTGGAGACAAAACAAATTCTAGACTTTCAAGTAATTCAGATGGCAAAGACAACTAGTTTAGCAGAAATGGAAAAGCTTGCGTTTGAAGTCTGCTTAGACAGACTACTGGAAAAACAATATCCTGTGGTAACTGTAGCCACAGATCAACATAAATGTATTGAAGAACTTATGTGTGAAAAGTACAGTCCACTTGAGCACAAGTATGACGTTTGGTTGTATGCACAAAACTTCAGGAGACATCTGTTGACAGCCAGCAAAAAGAGAAAATGTTCCCAAATACGTAAATGGATCCCTACCATTCTCAAGCACCTGGAGTGGTGTTCTAGAACCAGTCATGGGGATGTTGAAATGTTGCGTGAGAGGTGGCAATCCCTTCTTCTGCATTTAACAAATCAGCATAAAATTGGTGGTGCAAAACTTTGCCATGTGTGTAATCATAAACCTTTTAGTCGCCATAAGCGCTTCCTCCCTTGGATCAAACAATGGAGTCCCGCTTACCATGCATTACGTGATGTGATCCTTTCCCCCAAATTGATAAAGGACTTGGCTCATTTTTCTCAGTTTTGCCACGGTGAAGAAATTAAACTATACCATGATCTACTTCGGAAATATAGACCTAGTCAGATTCATTTCAAAATGGATTCTGTTGTGGCACGAACCCAGTTGGCTGTTCTTGCATATAATGCAAATAAGCACAATGGACTTGCAAAGCATGACAAAGAAAAGAGTGTTGCAGGTTTACAGAGACACAAACTGGGTAACTTCAAATGGAACAATGAACCTCTGTCAAAATCTATTGCCAACTTTAATGCACACTTAGGGCCAGTGATGTTAGATGTTATAAAAATATGTTCTGGGGCCTTAAGCCATGCTTGGCATTGTAAATAGTGCATTGTATCATGTACAAACATATGCTCCAAGGGGAGGGATGACTGAAACATTTCTAAGAGTGATACAGCCATTTTAAAACAGTATAGACTTTTTTTGGTCAATCCCATATTTTTAATTTGATATTTTAGGTCATTTTAATGGCATATTATATGGTTGGTAGTTGTGCATGTTCAGTGTTCACTGCCGTTTATGTAAAATGTTTCTTCTGATGATGTATTTGCACATAATGTTAACGCGCTGTTGGTGTAATGATATTGTAAAGGGACTTTCAAAGACTAATTCTATCTGTATCTAATAGAAACTTTGTTTTCCCTTACAAAACTGACATCCATTTTAAGACGCTCATTGCTTTTTCTGTTTTGTAGGTACCAGTCACAAATGCCTATGAAACCCAGCGTGCGAGTATTTATTTATTTTTCTCGAAACAGATATTTTAGACCCGTTGCATAGAAATAACAGGCTAGAAAAATTAGAATTCTACCGCTTTAACTTCAAAGATGACATTTTTACAAGAAACATGTAGGATAAACCCCCATGTCAATTCAAGGGCAAATTGTGACCCTTTTTAGTATTGCTACATTATCAGCAAAGTAAGCTTCAAAAAGACTTTTAGCTCTAACTGGATTCTACTAATAAGGCAGTACGTTTTATTTTACATGAAATGTGGACAATCTGTCAACAGTAAAATCAATGCTTTATCTTTTGATGCCATCCAGGGTTGTACCAATAGTGGTCACAGGGGTTACAGATGTGACCCCTCTGCTGCACCCACCAAGATCCAGGTGAATTTTTTTTCCCTGGTGGAGCAAGGTTGGCTTCACTGTGGGTGGATGGGAGTCTCCAGTGCTAATACTTAACTGGGCCCGGGTTAGAGCTTTCAAATGCAGCTTCTGACCTTGCCCTTAGATAAAAGCTTAACTGTACTAATTGGATCATATCTACATCTGTAATTTAGTCCTAATTGTAAGTGATAAACTGACTTTAGCTAATTATTATTATTTCTTTCTTATATAGCGCTACTATTTTCTGCAGCGCTTTTACAGAGATTCATCATTCACTTCAGTCCCTGCCCCATAGAGCTTACAATCTAGTTTCACCTAATTTGTCACATATGTTTATGGATTGTGGGAGGGAACCAGGAACATACAAACTCCATGCAGATGATGTCCAGGGTGGAGCTGAACCCAGGACCTCAGCGCTGCAAGGCAGCAATACTAACTGCTTAGCCACCGTACTGCTGCACTGTATTAATGCTAATACTTTGGGGGAAATGACAGCTCTGCAGAATGTACAAACCATCCGTCGGGTATGAGAAAGCTTTTACTATTAATGGCCACCCAGCCTGATAGCAATTATCATTTTCACTAACACTTTCAACAAAAGAATAAATAACAGCAATTTACTTCTGTGAGCAAATAACCTGTCAAACTGAAATTTGTAATATCAAGATTGTCCTTTAGATGGCGTAAGAGTTATATAAACAAACCAGGTGGTAATTTGTTTCAGTGGAGCCTGTGAGCATGAACCGTACATGTGATGCAAATGGTAAATCGTAGTGAATATTTTAGCCAATGCATAAGGAGGATTAGGTAACTGGAAAAACAGATATTAAACACAGAGTACAAAGAGTCTGACAAAGTAAAGTGTAAAAAATGTACTTGTGTAGCCTGCATAAAGCACAGAATGTGATATATAACTGATCTTTACTAGGAAAGGAGATATTTGTTTATTATATATATATATACACACAAACACACACACCAGTACAAGATGAAAAATATTGTATGTAAAGCCACATATTTGCTAAAAGAGACTGCATTTATCAACATACATTTTCTGAGAAAAGTCTTGATTATTTGGTGACATTTCCCCAGTTTCACTCATGAAAAACACATTGAAAGTAATGACAATCAAACGTGCGATGACATGGCCGCATTTCATAGAGAGAAATACATGGAATAATGCTGAAATAGTGAACCGTTTTACATGAAAGCATCACCCCCCCCCCCCACATAGGAAGACTCAACCATGTGAACCCAGCTTTAATAGCTGTACACAGCAGTCACTGGTAGTATTTTTATTGTATTGTCTGGTTTTATACAAATATTTTATCCCAAGCACTGTGCTAATAAGGTCCCCAGGCTGTGGCTGATGATAACAATGGTTTTTGGCACCACAGCTATTTTAAAATTGTGATTTCTAGTGCACTGCATAAAACTGTATTGGGTAAGGCTAGGTTCACACTAGCGTATGATTTGCAGTGCGTCATACGCTAATGAGAAAAAGAAAAAAAAATGCTCCGGCATATTTTTCCATTGTACTTACCAGTGACAGTGTGAAAGCATTCATGGCTTTTCCTATCTGGCCGCATTTTGTGCGCAGCATATCATACGCCGGTCAAAAATGCGACAGCTAGCATTCCGGAAGCGGTGTATGAACATCAGGAACCAGGTAAGCGCTATCTGCTTTCACATCATATGCTAGTGTGAACCTAGCCTTAAGCTTCATAGAAAGCCAACAAAATACAACATGGTTGCTATCAGATAAAATAAAAACAGACAGAGAGCAATAACAACCTTGAATTCCACTTCAAAGATAACATTTTTAGTGGGTTGAATAACCGCCGTGCAAATCTAAATGGGATTATTTGTGGTGTTACCGCACCTTAATAAAACGGACTGTTATTTTGGGGAAAGTTCATGTTGAAATATAAATGACCTAGACATTTTGATATTGGCACGGTGGTAGCAAATTGTTTTGTTTAAAAATCTGCATTGTGTTTAACCTTGTGGCTTTCTTAGGCAGGGAAACCTGCCCTAACTAAGAGCACCTGGAAGTAGGGTAAATTAGAGAGGGGGTATCTGGTCTGTAGAGAGATATGCTGCTGCACTGTTAGGGGTAATCTTCTGCACTATCAGTGGTGCTATATTGGGCAGGGGTAACTGCTACCACATTGTAGTGGACATTGTATAGGGGTAACTTGCTGCACTGCATAGGGTACAATATGGGAGGATCTGCGGGTGCATTATATGTGGGGATATCATCTTCTGCACTATATAGGGTACGTTATGGGGGGGGGGTCTGCTGGCGCACTATATAGTGCATCATATGTGGGGATATCATCTGCACTCTATAGGGTACATTTTTTTTCCAATTTTTTCTTTGAGTTTTGAAATTGAAATACATATAGTGAATAACAGAACATGGAAGTAGGTAAACATAAAAAATTTAAGATATTGAAGAAAGATTTTTTTACCGTAACATTGGATTTTGTTCATGAATATCTTTGTTGATAACAGTTTTCATTTAATAACTCTAACTCTTATCGCAGTTAAATGTGTTATATTCGTTTTGTACTGTTCGTCTGATTTTTTTTTCCAATAAAGTTGATATATTCTACTACAGTTGTGTCTGTTTATTGAATTTTGATTGTTTTCTTTGCAATCTTTTTCCCTATGAGTATATTCTTAGGTATTCGTTGGGTTGAAGGTGTAGGGTTGTGATGGGTGTGTAAGGGGGGTGGGGGGTGTCTCTTCTCGGTTCTGTTGGTCTGTGTGTTGCTATTTTGGTTGTCTGTTATTCCCTTGTTATGTGTTTGTATTTTTCTGTGTCTGTAAACATATGCCAGCTCAGCCATGTAATGTTGTGTTTCATTTGTTGCTTATGGTCCTGTGCTGAGAGGTTTTCAAATTTTTCTATTTCTTTGAGGTTTTTCTAACCATTCTTTCGTAGTGGGTGTTATTGTGGATTTCCAGTGTCTTGCTATCATCGTTCTTGCTGTGTTTATTAACTGTTTTTCTAGAGGGCTAATGTATCTGTTTTGTGTTTGTATATTAGTATGTAGGCTGGTTTGTTCACCCAGGACCCAAGACCTTGTCGCAGATCTCTAGTACTTCTTCCCAGTACGTTTGAATTTTTTCACATGACCAGAATATGTGTAATAGGTCTCCTACTTCTGTGCCGCATCTCCAACATCTATCACTAACTTGTGGGCATATTTTATGTACCTTAACTGGGGTTAGATACCATCTTGTTAGTATTTTATAGTTTGATTCTGTGACGCGTGTGCATCTGGAGCTGTATAGTGTTCTAGTTATGCTTGTTTTGGCTTCTTTGTCTGTTATGGTTGCATTTAGGTCTTTGCTCCAGGCCTTAATGTATTTCAGATGTGATTCTTTTATGTCTGTAGTATTTAGTATAGCAGAGATATGGTGTGAGTTGGTCCGGTTGATTTGGTACATTCTTTTTCAAAGGGTGTTAGTTGTCTTCCTAATTTGTTGTCTCCTCCTGGTGTGTGCTAGTAGTGTGTTATCTGTGCATATTTGAGATAATCTAACTGTGTGAGTGTTGTTTTTTCTGTGATTTTCCTTATTGGGATTAGTTTACCTCTTCTATAGGGTACAATATGGGGGGTCTGCTGGAGCACTGTATAGCGCATTATATGTGGGGGTATCATCTTCTGTACTATATAGGGTACTATATGGGGGGGTCTGCTGGCGCACTATATAGCGCATTATATGTGGGGGTATCATCTTCTGTACTATATGGGGGGTCTGCTGGAGCACCGTATAGCTCGTTATATGTGGGGGTATCATCTTCTGTACTATATGGGTGGTCTGCTGGCGCACTGTATAGCGCGTTATAGCACTTAGATTGTAAGCTTCTTGGGACTGGGACCTCCAACCTTTTGTGTCAATCACAGCCTAGCACTTAATTTGATGTATCCTTGTGATATTTTACTTGTATTGTTTAATGCACTTTTCCCTTGTTTGTATTGTACTTGTATCGCTGAATTGTACAGCGCTGTGTAAATTTGTGGCACTTTATAAATAAAATTATACTAACATACATACATATGTGGGGTATCATCTTCTGTACTATATAGGGTACTATATGGGGGATCTGCTGTTGCACTGTATGGGTCATATAGGGGGAATCAGTGATGCATTGTATGAGGCACTATGATGGAGGGAATATTGCACTGTATGAGGGCACTGCTGGTGGGGGGCACATTTTGGCATCTTTGCCTAGTATGCCATTGAACCTTGTCTCCCTATTATTTTTAGGAAAATAGTATTTTATATTTAAAAGGAATCTGCTTTTCCCTTTCTCGCATAGGATCTTCATTGTTTGAACTCTGCATGGACATAGATTCTTATTAATGCATTAAAGGAGAACTAATGCTCTTTAGTAGCAGGGGTGATTCTTAAGGGAGGATGGGGGAAATACCAATAGGAGTTTTATGCTGTAGCGATGCCTCCTGATCTCCTCTGCTCTGCGCAGCAATGCGACCCTCTTCACTTCCTACTGTTCCTGTTGGATTTTGCAGTAGCAGAATTCTGATGTAAAACTGCTTGTGTGCTTACTCATTTCACCAAAACACACAAAAACAGGAAGTGAAGAGGATCATAGCGCTGTGTAGAGCAGGAGAAGATTGGCTTGTTATGCAGTGCAGGAGAGCAGCACTGGAGCATAAAACCCCTACTGATAAGTATTTCTCCCTTATCCCCTTAAGAATCTCCCCTAATACAAACGAGCTATAATTCCCCTTTAATAAATTAATGAACATTACTCAAGTGCTGCTACATATCACTCAGGTGCTCTGTAATTTACCTATGGTATCCCTTTTATTTCAGATCTATAGGGTTAGATTTATGTCACATAATTAAACTACTGACAAAACAACAGGGCTGTGGAGTCGGAGTCTGGGCCCCGACTAAATATATAATACATTGGTAGAGTTAGTTCATTTAAGCATATGCTGAATATATTTTGATAAGAATTTGGGAAAATAATGAAATGTCCTGTAAAGGTCTGTTCTATTCCTTATATAAGGATCTAGGCTTAATTGAAATGAATGTGTGCTGCACTTTATGTACATGCTCAGTAGTGAAGCTCCTTGCTACAGATCAGAGGAAAAGGCACTGGAAGGAATGGCTGCACTCATCATAGATCTGCTAGAGAAAACAGGATTAAAGAAGTTTGCTCACTACAAAAATTAGCTTTCAACATAAAGAACAAATTCATATACTCCATATATGTTATTCAGGACGTTTTTGTTGAAAACTGTTTTTTTTCCCACTTACTGCAGCATTTTGCATATTTGCAATTTATTAAAGTTTTTTGTGTTCTAATTTAGAACACAAAAAACTTTAATAAATTGCAAATTTGTATCCAATAAATATATTTTATGTTCTACCTAAATAGCTTGATTATTGTATCATAAGGATGATAAAAAGCTTAAATTAAGTTATCTCTTAAACATGCGGCATGAATGAGGGAGTCTGAGTTGGAGTTAGGGGAAATTGAGGAGTCGGAGTCAGGGCTTTGGCTTACCGACTCCACAGCCCTGCAAAACAAGGAGTCATAATCCGATATTTAAATGTATATATTTATTCTCATCCTCAGTGCTTCATTATGGAATCCTGCAGCATTGAGAACCTTTCCATCCTGTACCAAAGCCCAGACTTCCTGGTGGTGAACAAGCACTGGGACATTCGTATAGACAGCAAGATGTGGTATGAAAAGCTAACCGTGCAGAGCCAATTAATGTACAAATTCCCGGAGCTGGCGGATCCAGACACCTATTATGGATTCAGGTTGGTGCCCTGTATTATTTAAGAGCACTGCAGAGAAAAATCCCTGAATGACAGAGGCTTTGTGATACAACCTTCCATTCACTATTTAAGGAAAGTTTACAATGGGGGCTAAACCAGAATATAATTAATAATAGTTATGATGCTTCCGCTTGCCTGACCAATAATAATTCACACTGAGCAGTCCTAGTTTGCAGTTTTTCTGTAGGGTACCAAAGCTCCATGTTCTCTTATTACATGTTAGCAACAGTTACTAATATGGCAGCCTGGTAATTAATTTCCAGCAGAGCTGTATTTATTTATGTCATTAAGGGCCATTTCTAGGGGCAATCGGTACTCTAGCTGTGCCATGCACTGTCTTTGCTGCCCCAAGTTGCCTGCTCACCTGTCTACCCACTCACCATTCCAACTACCCACTGTAAGCCTGGAGTTGGGGGAAATGGAGCAATTTCTCAAGTTGACTAGGGCAATACATAGGCTGAAAAATGCCCTGATGCCATTTTAGTAAATGGCTGTCTGCTCAGGCTGCTAACCTGTACTTTCTTATGATCTGGTTACATAGTACAATGTTTTTGTGTGGAATACACACCAATTACATTTTTTAGTAGTGCTAAGTCCCTTGGCATATGCCAACATTATATGAATGTACACACAGCAAAAAATGGTATTTAACCTTTTATTCCAACATAGGTGCAAGGTATGAGTGTAAACATTTTTTTCTTTTTTGGGGGGGTGCAGGGGTATATATCTCCCTTCAATCTGATGGTATTTACTACCCAAAATGTTACCTCTCAGATTTTTGGCTTCCTTATGATCTCCCATAAAGCACCAGTACTTCGCTGTTTATGATTTGAGTTAATGTTATTTTCCTATAATAATTCTTTCTTCTATTATCTTTTCAAAACTCCAGATTTTGTCACCAGCTTGATTTCTCAACCAGTGGTGCTCTCTGTGTGGCACTCAACAAAGAGGCTGCGGGGAGGGCGTACAAATGCTTTAAAGACCGTACTGTGACAAAAGCTTACCTTGCATTGGTAATTTCGCTATTATTAATTTCTGTCTATGTGCCATTTTCATTTAGTCACCAACCATTTTTGATTGACTTCACCGCCTTTAAATAGAACCCTGCCTTCATCAGTATCAACCCTGCCATTTTTTGAATTTCTGACTTGTGACTCACTTAAATAGAAACAGTTGTTAAAAGAAAAAAAGGTTGGGAAACATCAGGAAAAGGTAGTATGTTACAAAAATAAATTTAATAACGTGCTGCATTACATGTTTCGTGCCTAGGATCTTTAACAAATGACAATACACAGGCATGGACGGATATACCTTGGGGACCATCTATTACTTCAAACTAAGGAAAATTTGTTCACCATTCCTGGGGAACACTGGTTGATGTGTGAGTTGTTAGTTATGTCTTTGGGTAGGGACAACTAAAACATAATTGTTTCATTTACTTCTGATACTGTATATATTTTTTTTTCAAGTCTTGCTATTAATTGCATGTACAATATAATATTAGATCATTTTATTTGTCGCTGATACAGTACAAGAACATACACATCAGCGAAATTACAAGTGC
>WMED01022440.1:0-11674 GCA_019650415.1 Pipa parva | reverse complement strand
GCAGGCGGCGCCCCTAGCATTTGCCTACTCTGCCTAATGGCAGAGCCGGCACTGTCTATGCAACAATTCAGACCTTAGCCAATAACCCCCTAGGAGAGAAACAGCTAGTAAGTTTACTGGTGGAGGAAAGCCTTAGTCAAACTGGGTAATCAAACAGCAGCCAAAATAAGGTACCAACAAGGGGAGGTAAATGAATAACTGAGAATGGAGCTAAAGTCAAAAACCAGAGATGCTAATCACTATCGCAATGTACTAGCTTGAGCTGCCATGTTTCCCCCTGAAAATATAACAGTGTCTGATATTCATTTTTGCTCCTAAAGATGCACTAGATCTCGGGGGATCAGGATATCAGGGGATGTCTTATTTTTGGGACACGGTACTGGTACGGTATATTTCTCATACTTTACTGTAATTAGGTCTTATTTGTTTTTTTTTGGGGGGGGGCTTATTTTTGGGATACGATACTGGTCCGGTATATTTCTCATACTTTACTGCAGCTAGGTCTTATTTTCAGGAGGGGGGGCTTAGTTTTGGGACACTGTACTGGTCCGGTATATTTCTCATACTTTACTGCAGCTAGGTGTTATTTGTTTTTTTTGGGGGGGGGGGCTTATTTTTGGGATAAGATACTGGTACGGTATATTTCTCATACTTTACAGCAGCTAGGTCTTATTTTCAGGCCGAATATTTCTAAGCTTGGAAAAAAATTTCACATGTTCCCTGTTGTAACATACTTTTGTTTTTAGCTATTTAATAATAAATGTTTATTTTTTTAACCAGGAGTGCAGGTTATATAAATAGGCTCTTTCACAGGTTTCCCTGTGTTTTCTCTTTCTCTTAGATTGTTTAAGCATATATTACCGCGCACCCAATTACTTTCTCTGGGAATAGAGTAGCAGAGTACATTTTACCTTTCATCTTTTCCCATATAGTAGTAAAGTCAATATTCAGTAAACAGTGTATTGTTATACTAATGGAGCACATTGTTGTGTAGTACTCTCTGAGCATGGTAGCAGTGGTGAACCACACACCTTGGCAAATTATCATTTAGACATATGATAAATACTCAAAGTCTTGTGTTCCTCACAGAAAATAACACATAACGTGACTATGTTAAAATTAGACTTGTTACAAATTCACACAAAAACTTAAAGAATAATTTGCACCTTGCACTCCATAATTAATCAGCACTAACCCTGCTGCGGCAAATGTATCCACATTACAGATAAATGGGGGTTATTCACTAAGGTGTGAATTCGACTGTCGAATTCGCAAACAGCGGATTCCCATAGCAAATCCGCTTCAATTTTCCCATTATAAAGTTGCGACAATTTTTTAAAGTTAAGATTGTGACAATTTCCCCATAATAAAGTTGCGACTGCGACAATATTCTCATTATAAAAACGCGATTGCGACAGTAGCTGCCAATTGCGACTGTCTTTGTGTAGCGAATTTGCACATATACACAACAATTCGGACTTTAGTGAATAACCCCCAAAATGTTACTGATCTGCCCATACCATTTGCTATTTGCTGTATTCATACTGGCTAACGCCATCATTTACTTCAGATATGTGGAAAAAGCAAACACCAAGTTTTTACTGTATTTGAACAGGGTTAATACCATATTACATTTCCTGAATAGTGACAGGCCTCTATTAATGTATGTATTATGTAAGGTAAGGGCTGATATCATATTTGGCTTCCTATATTCTAGCAGACAAACACTATATTTACTTCATTAAACTCATTTCCATCATACAACATTGAGCACATTACAAACCTAGGGCTACTCTAGCAGCTGATGCATCATAGTTGATCCAGAAGGAGACCCATGAAAGTATGGTAATTAAGATGGATGGCATGTAGGTTTGGAGAATGAAGTATCCAATGTTCCTCTTAATCCGGAAACTTAACGACAGTCGGGGGTAGGAACCTACAAAAAAAGAACATTATAGGAAACAAATGTCTGTGCCAGACTAGGGGAATGAAAGCAAAATGTTATCTACTAAAATTTAATATCAGTACCTTGTATGCATGTTAAGATCTCGCAGTGATAGAGAAATAAATGCCATTTAAACCCTCCCCTCTTACATTTAAGTGTTTACACCAAAAAGAAATCTCTTTTCAGCTTACAGTGCGTACATTTTCCGTATCCCAGATCCCCAAAACCTTTTCTATTTTCATTTTTATCACAGTTAAATGACAGTGGGACTTACCAGTGGTAAACACAACATTCTTGGACACCAGTCTGGTCTCAATAATCGTAAATTGGGGCAACTCCAGGGCTGATACCCCTGTGACAGCCGCCTCTTCTCCCCCTTGCCAAAAAAACTTTATATCATCTATTGTGTATCCATCTGAAAAATAAAGAAATCATTGTTTATTACCGGTGTGTCATTTATTTTTAATTTAATTCCACAGTGCATAGTTACCCTTAAACATTTTATGGCACTGACCTAGATTCTGCTTATCTAATTGCAAATGAACACTTCCACTCTGTAATGTAACTCCTGAGAATGTTATGATTTTTATGAGTGCTTTATTGCACTTGTAATAATTCACATCATTTCATAATATCTTATTGGTTTTCTAACATCTGTTACTTTTGTGAAGAGTCTGTAAATCCTATTACCTGCTGCCAGGGTGGTTTTACAGTGGGCTTCAAACAAAACTAAATGATACATTCCTAGTTATATAGGCTTTTACATGAAGCACGTGTCATTTAAATTAACCAGTCTAATCTGGCAGAATAACAAGCTAACTCATTCAAATACCAACATCTTGTCACCCAAATTCAACATACATGTTTTTTGAAGCTCAAATATAAATTCAACTAATTTTATTATTTTATTGTGTTTTATTGTATTTAATTGACCCCCACTGTCTACAACAACTATTTCTTAAAAGTTAAAATAGAACACCCTACTTCATTTTTTGTTTTCACTCTGTAAGCAAAGAATGGGATGTGAATGGATAATGCTATAAAGAACTGGTCTTCAATAACTTTAGTCTGAACCAGGTTGCATTTGGAGTAATAGCACGGGACCTTAGATGTTTAAAACTGACAAAACAGCATGTGTGGTACAGGATGTACAGGAATTTGGTTCATTGCAAATTGCAGGTAATCATTGCTGTTGTACTGCATTGATCATTGATCACTGTTGTACTGCATTGTTGCCTGATCATTAAAGGGGGACTATAGTCAAATTACATCTTTACATATGCAGTACTATACTTTAGCGCAGACCTGTGCTTTGTATGGGCCGCGGGTCATATCCGGCCCTCCAACCATCTCTGACCGGTCCTCCTGAGTATGTGAAAATGAAGGGAGGGAGTGTGTCCAACCACCATAGGCGAAAACAAGATAGGCACACACTGCGGCTGTCTAAAACCACCCAAACCTTTCACACGGCCCCATGAGAAAAATAATCGCCCACCCCTGCCTTAGTGAGAAGCTTTTCTTCCCAGTAGTTGTTTCATGTGATGCAGAATGATTGAGTAGGCAGCATTGATAAACTCCCGCACCAGGAAATCTGTGTGTGACATGTACTGGACAGTTTTCCATGAAAAGGTACCCTCCCCCAGACATTTTTGCCCTACTTACTACTTAACACATGTGCACAAGTTAGCTTTCCCTCTGTAATCTCCTGCATTCCAATTTAATTTATGCAGCCAAAAGTTCAGCACTCTGCTTAAAGGAGAACTAAAGTAAAAAAATAATAAACAACAGTTAAAATACTTACCTTATACTGAGCCAATTGATTACAGTCACAGCATGAGCTGTGCTGTAATTAGTCGGCTCATGATGGTTCCCTCAAAGCTTCTCACAGCACTGGCTGACTGGTAGCCAGCGCCGTAGGTCCTCCCACCCTGTAACACCATGGGCGTTTTAGGGCTTAAACATCATCATGTTCATTGTGGGGGCCAATGAGAACACTCCCTGCAGCGAGCATGATGATGTAGAAGCCAGGGAAGGAGAAGAAGGAGCTGCGCGCTGGCTTCTGTGTCAGCCAGCATGCTGTGCGGGAGGCGCCGGAGGAAGCATCAAGAGCCGGCTGATTACAGCACAGTTCATGCTGTGACTGTAATCAATCAACTCAGTATAAGTATTTTAACTGTTTTTTTTTTAACTTCAGGTCTCCTTTAACCAACAGCAGTCAAGCAGCTTTTTCTTCTCATGTTGCCTGACTTGCAGAACAAAGGAGAGGGGGAGGAAAATGTCAGCTCTCAGGAAAACTAATTAAGAGAAACAAACGGCAAGTATTATTTCTTCCTTAAACATTTTTTAACTATTTGTGTCAGCAATTGGCATAGTATAAAGGAGTTTTATATGTACGTGTGCAGTTATATCAGCTCTGTAGTGCCCCTTTAAGGCCAGAACAATATTACCACCTTGCATGGGTGAATCACAGATGGGCACAACATGTACTATTACCTTGAATTCCAACTAGAGAATATTCCACTGTATGGCAAACCAGGGCTGAGAGGATAAAACTAATATACTGCTTGTTGTACACTTTCCTTATTTAGTAGAGCTATACTACACTGTATACAATGTCCGACTTGTACTATTACTATTAACTTTAATGATCAGTTATTATACAGTTATCTAGAAGCAAGGATACCCTCAAACAGAAAAGTCAACTGCTTGCATCTAGATCTTTTGATGCTGCAGATGCAGACAAACTACTACCCATGGACTTGATGGCTATCACAAAAACTGGCAAAAAAACCCCCAATAAGTCAGCCAAGTCTTTTACAAGTGATAAAAACAAATGGTGGATTTACCAGTATACTGGTTCTTATACATATAAAATATATCACTTGCAGTGATCTAGTGTATAGTGGGCAGTGATCATGTACAGCAGGCTGTCATTGGGTTAATGTGAATTGTTGTTTAGCAACAGCTCAAGAGTCACAGATTGAAGACCATTGGCTTATGGTATATCACATCCTGCCTGAAGAATTTATTGGAACAATGGTCATGCCCTAAATTTCCATTCAACTCTCTGGGAAACAATTTGTCAAATTTTTAAACCTAAAGAGCGCTGGTTAGAAGCCTACCTTTCTACATTTATCAGACTTGGGACTGTGACTTTTATGTTTTGACTTGTCAGACTAATTTGTTTGTTTACCAAAGAAATATGAATTATAGCATCAGAGATGACAGCAAAACTGTGTATCAAGAGATCATGGTTTAATAGTTGCATTACATATACAGTACAGATGGAACAGGGATGAGATTCTCTAGATCAGCGGTTCTCAACCTGTGGGTCACAACCTCTTTGGTGGTCGCATGACCATCTCACAGAGGTCGAGAACTGCTGTGGTCCCTTTTTATAAGGGTTCCTGCATGGTGATGTCGGCCCTGAACGTCATCAAGTGACGCGTGTACGTGATGACGTCGGGCCTGAACGTCAGGCCGTGACGTCAGCGCTGGGGGTCGCGGTCTCAAAAAGGTTGAGAACCGCTGATCTAGATGCAGAATCTGCGCCAATCACAATTACTGAAGTAAGGGAATTCACAAATCAATAAGAGTCCTATTGTGTGATTTCACTAATTTAAAAAAAAAAAAATCCCACTACAGAATTATGAAGACCGGCCTCTGCTCCACCTGTATATTGTTTTGGCGATAAGCAGCCTAAAATATTAATATGTCACACTCACAACTTTCTATCTCCAAGGTGCAGTTTTGTTGATCCAAGGGATATCTTCGCAGATCCATCATACAGGCAGCAGTTGTTGTGATTCTGTTGATAAAGGACAGTTTATCAATAATGGGACAAGATTTCAGTGAAGATTTTAGTTTTATTTACTCTTTGGGGAAGAGATCAACTTGTTACCCTGAACTTCCTATAATGTAAATGGGTACAGTCAATCTTAATGTTAGAGCCTTATTTTTGTACAATATACAGTATATATATTATTGACTTAAAAGGCAATCTTAATGACTCTGAGGACATTGGTATAATAGGGTAACCTCATGAAAGGGAGGGGAGAAATATTCACATTGTATGAAATTTGCCACTTAGGGGGTTATTCACTAAGGTGCGAATTCGACTGTCGAATTGTCAAGCAGCGTATTCCCATAGCAAATTCTCGACAATTTCCCCATTGTAAAGTCACGACAGTTTTTTAAGGTTAAAATTGCGACAATGTTCCCATAATAAAGTCGCGACTGTGACAATATTCTCATTATAAAGACGCAACTGCGACAAGCAGCCTATTGGGACTTTCTTTATCTGGCGAATTCGCACCTATACGCAACAATTCAGACTTTAGTGAATAACCCCCTAATTAGAATCTAAGCTAAAGTAAACTGAATATTAGAAGCTGACCTGAGGACAGCTTTGCTTAGTTGAATGCTTTATATGTTAATTGCTTTAATGATTTTATTTCTACAAGCAACATTGTCTAACAAAAAGAAGCTAATGAAGGAAAGTATAATGGTAGTTTTTGAATTGGCATGTGCCCTGTCTGTGTTTGTCATGCCAACGTAGTATGACGTTGGTTTGTAGAATTTTAGAAAATTGTATATCATTAGAGAAAGGTGTCTCTCATTATTATGGCTTATTAAATGAAGGTCAGCCAGCCTTTCATACTGATTTATCAGTTTTCCTATAGTGGGCATTCTTTCATTTTTTTTCTCCCTTCTCCCTTTTCCTTTGCTGTGACTTAAATGATCTGTTTCATTTTGAGTGGATGCTGTTTCCATGGAAACAAGAAGAGAACAAATGAGGAACTGTGGGGTAACAGCGCGGATGGAAGGGAGGGGTACAAGAGAGAGAGAGAGCAGATTAGGTTGTATACAGAGAAACAGAAAAGAAAAGCAAATAAAAAAATCAAAGGGCGCATCATAATCAGCATTTTGCTTATCATTAAATTCATCAATAATAATAATAATATTACATTTGATTATTTGATATATAACAATAAAAATCTGTATAAAACACCCTATCTAAACGAGCCATTAAATATATTGATGCTTGTCTCTACACTAAAGCCACAAAAGGATTTCGTGCAGACGTGTAGATGAATCCCATTTTCTATAATAGAAATGCTATTTTTGAGAAATGATAGAAAAGGTCTGTGGTTTAAAGGCCATACATTAATTATCTCGCTAAATAGAACATTACTGGAAGATTCCAGGACACTAAGGTGCCTTCATCTGGCAGATTAAGAATAAAGATAATAAAGTTCGATGTTTAAAGTCTGCACAAAGTCTGGTTATGTTGACAGAGCAAGATTCAGAAACCCACAGCAGCTTTTTACTGAGGAATACACACGGCTCAATGTAAAAAAAAAAAAAAATTAAAAATCAAATAAAAGGAGTGGGAACATATAGTGAACTGGTCACACCGTGACACCGTTATTTATTGCTGCTCTTTATTCCGGCTGGCACATTTCTTCACTTTAATGATGCTATTTGAAATTTCTCTTCACACATTCTCACTTTCGAGAACACCGGAATTTGTACTCACACCTTGGGTGTGGGTGTCATAATCTTTAATCATACAAACCACATACAAATCACAACCACCATCCCACGCCTCCTTCTGTAAATTCTAAAATTAATTTATCTTATTTCTTCTTTACAGTAAAGCTACTAATTAATACCCTTACCCTGGCCTCTCCTGTCTAGACTACTGTAACCTGTTCTGCACAGGTCTTCCTACAACCTACATATCCACTCTTAATTCCTAAATGTTGCTACAAGGGTATTAAAGTGTACCCGTCTCCTCAAAACTCTAATACTAATTTAGGTTCTGCTAATGAAATAAACATTTTTGTAAATATATATGTATTTTAAAAAAATGTATCTTTAAACAGCGATTCTCTCTATCATTGGCCGTGTCAGCCTGGCTTTTCTTTCCGAGGTCAGGTGGGCGAGGCTAAATGATGATTGACATTATAGCTCCTCCAATTAGATCCCTTAAATCATGATCTAGCTGGGATCTGATTGGAGGAGCTATAATATCAATCATCATTTAGCCCCAACCACCCGACACTCGAGAAAGAAAAGGCAGGCTATTACATACAGTACTGTTCAACACTTTTAGAAAACAATTTTAGGAAATTTAGGAAAAAATGCTGAAAAGTAAAAATGCTTTCACAAATAGAATTGTTAATATTTTATTTTTATCAATTAACAAAAAATGCAAAATTAAAAAAAAATGAGAAATCTAAAACAAATCAATATTTGATGTGACCACTCTTTCCTTCATAACAGTATCAATTCTTCACAAGTAAAGTACGAAAGGTTCAGATATTTGAAATGGGCTGTTCAACAACAAACAAATACCTTCAGGACATACTATTAATTTAATGTGGCACACATTCCCACTGCTGAAAAGAAAGTCATGTGACAAAATACCTTTAAAATTAGAAGTGCAAAAAAAAAAAAAAAAAACACTGTAGTTTTACATTTATAAAAACACCTGCAACATATACAGAGATTAAGTTCACATTCAGACAATATTTGGTTCATCAAGTGCTTTAAAGAAACATTGGTAAATCAAAGTATATTAGTTTGACTGTGGTTGAGCTAATCTATGTTAAAGTAGTAGGCATTATGGGAAGTTTATAAAGGAATATATCTATTAGAGGAAATTTGCTTCAAATGTCTGACCTTAGTCCATAGAGAACAGTGCCGTCTGGGTGCAATCGGATCATTCGGTTCTTGACAGTGACTCCATGAAGAAAAGATTTTTTATCATTCAGGAAGTAAGTGTCTGGAAGCCAGAGTTGATCAGCCACACGATTATCCAGAGTGAGATTAAGTGGGAGGGCAGTATAGGCCAAGCGCTTATCACGCCAACTCTGCTGGAAATACATGGTGATGGTATAGTCCTGTCAAAGAATAAAATAAAAGTAGCAAGTTGTATGAGATATGAGATCAAAAATTTGAGAGTGCAACCATGTGAGATGACTAAAGCGAAAACTGAGATGTTGATGTAGAGTAGAAACTCAAAGAATCACAGCACAGGCCATTCTTGTGTTTGTTGATGTAATACAGGGGTGTGGTTTACACCTACATTTCAATGTCCTCTGATTTATTTAAGAGAACCCACCTTACTAGTTTTTCATTTTAATTCTTCTAAGATGCTGAATTAATGTCACTTCTTTACAGATGGGCCGACTGGCTATCAATTAGTCTTGGAAGTAGTGAACTTTAGTAGCAAAATAACATTTTTCAAAATACAACAGAAAATTTTTTTTTTTACTATTTATATAATTAAAGAACATTTTATTTTAACCCTATACCTAAAGAACTGATAATGTACTGCATCCAGAGAGATTCCTGTATATGGAAAATAAAGAAGCTCCAATTACAATCATGGAGATATAATCTGTCTTCAAGTGCAAAAGATGTATCACAGATACAAGACTGTTAAAGCGGCCTGTACCTTATCTCTACCCGCTTTAGGAACTGTAAGTTTCTGAGACTTCACCCATTTGTTTCAGTTAATATTTGTTTCTGTGTTTCACACCAAGAAAGATTGAAATATCTTCTATTTTCACAGAAACTAGAACAAAGCAAGAGAACAGGCTACACGCCTTGAATGGGGTCAGAGATGGGAATTTTTATGTGATGTTCACTTCCCTTAAACAAGAGGCACTTTTTTTGTTGTTTCAGCACCTGCAGGAGTCAAGCCCCTTCAGGTCAGCTGTTTCATAAACCAAGAACATCACTGTCCATGCCAACAACAATGGTGGTACCGGTTCCATAGCAGGTGACTGCTCCAGAAGGTCTGGGAGAACCTGATGTGCTATTTTTAACCTGGCACAGCTTGGCAAGGCAGTCAGATGGTGGTCCATTCATATGTTCACTCTGTTTTACACATTTGTCTGGTTTGCTTCACCTTAGGCCACCATGGATCCCAATGTCCTGTCAACTTTCCCTTTACCCATAGTTTACTTCTTCCTTTCAAATCTCTACCACCAGCTGCACACCACATTTTAATTATTATTTACTCTTTTTCATCAGTATAATATCATTTCTATTACAGTGTCTTAAAATGACTTACCATATTGACCTCTGATATCTGGTCAATACTTGAGATATGTATACTCATCCCAACAGAGACTGGGTCACCTAAAAAGAGATGAATATGTCACCACTCTGTTAGAAAACACAACATAAACATGTTGGCTACCAACACTAATGGTGGCCTTCAATAATACTTTATATAAACGCATGGTGCTCTGTTTTGAAGAAATACACTATTTAGCAAAGCATATCATTTTGATATTTAAGACCAAACCAGAAGGGTTTTAGCTTCACTTCAAGATACTACGGGGAAAGGATCTCCAGACAATTTCATTAATTAGGCTACCGTGTCCAAATAGTTTATAATGCAAAGTAAGTACAACAAAATACATATGGAAATTGGTTTAATGTAGTAGTATAACATTGTTCATATATGTGGTTTGTTAGGTAGTGGTTTATCAGTTGATGTATGTCTCCAATATAATGGAATTATCTTTAATGACTGCAAAATCATCACAGTTGCTATATAAATGCTTGGTAAATTATGGTGCATTTAAAATGCAGTACATGTAGGTAACTTCAAAAGACGATATTCACATAACCCTAATGTAGAGGAGAAGTACTGAATGCTAAGAAGAACTGCATTCTAAAATCAGAGAATGCAAAGAATCCAAATTAGAGAATCTGGATTATGTTAAAATGGAAGATTTAAGTTTGTTAATAACCCTTTAAAACAGCATTCAGGGGATAATTCAGCATAGTCCAAACTTACTCTCCAATCCCTCGCCTCTGCTCGCACAGACTGTTATGCGCTCGCTGATGCCTGCACGCAGACATCAGCGAACGCTTTAAAGGGATTCCAGTCTCGCGAGGCAACTCGAGGTGAGCCTCGCCGAGACTGGAATCCCTTTAAAGCATTCGCTGATGTCCGTGCGCAGCACATCAGTGAGCACATAACAGTCTGTGCGAGCAGAGGCGAGGGATTGGAGGGTAAGTTTGGACTATGCTGAATTACCCCCTCAATGTGGATTTAAAAATATAAAATGGAGTTATAAGCATAGGCATCTCAAAGGGTTTCACTGGGCCCCCCACATCCATACAAATGAAATTTTACACACTCCAGCCATGCTGCAAGTACAGTATGTTCCCAGTTACATTTTGAACAAGTCGTTGCACTATTTTGGATTGCTCATTGTTACCAGTGATACACTGGTCAGAACTCAAAAGTTCACATGTGATTGGCTGTCAGGACCCCTGGTTTACTGAGCTGGTGAGGACCCTCACAGCACCATACTCTGCACTTCTTGTGTTGGCATATGAATCCATGTAGAATCACACCATTTTACTCACAGCCCCAGCATACAATGGCATTACCCCATGTCAACCAACAAAGTGAAGCCTTAGTGCAGGTTTTTCACCATTCTAGTAATGCCACTGGGCACCATCATACTAGATTGGTAAATGTCTCAATATTTGCAGTGTTTTCATTAGAAGCAAAGTTCCATAGAACCACATAAGAGTTAGTGCCTTTGCCAATGTGTTGCTTATAACCAGGCACAATACAGAGGACTCTGTAGATCACTACAGTGCTGGATTCTCCTAGGATATATAAGGTAGTTCAGGGTTAAAGTGCACCTATCACCTGCTAATGAAGCCCCCAAAAAGTGTCCAGAATTCCTA
>WMED01022438.1:0-11675 GCA_019650415.1 Pipa parva | reverse complement strand
TACAGTTAGATGTCTAGGCTTACTGATATACAGTTAGATGTTTAGGCTTACTGATATACACAGAACTGTTTCTGCACTTACTGTCTTGTGACTTCTTCTCACCTACAGTCACTTGGAAACTGCAAACCAGTGGGACAGCCTTTTACACTGGATCTAGGACTCTTTTTAAAGATGTAATAAGTCCCAGAATGTTATGTCATCAATTTAATTATAATAATGTATTCTTTTCTTTCTTTTGGGGTTCACACCTATTGGGACTTAAAGAATTTAGAAAGCAGCACCTAAGACAAGGTATGTGGAACCTGAACAATCCCCCAGTAAGCTTACAGCTTGAACATATATCTCAATTTGATTCACTATCATGATGATTCTAGGTTAATTTCCTCCAGCATCAAATAATCTAAATCACTTTTTCTCCTTAACATTTTTTATATCCGATTCCTTTCATCATTTCTGTCATCACAATTATGACTTCATTCTTATCTAAAGGATGCAACATGTGTTTAGATGTGGAAGAATTTATAGTGGTCACTTTGGCAGCACACGCACTCATCTGTTTAATATAAAGATCATTTTAAAATGATTATTTAAATATTGTATTTCTCATTACATGTGGTAATAGGTAAATTTATTATACTGAACAAATATTGTTGGTTTGTTTTCCCAATGTTACTTCCTGAATTTCCTGTTTACTTGTCTGCTTGCTCAGTTGCAGATAGATAATAGAAAGCACTTCAGCAACTGCTTCAACGAGCCCATTAAATACAGAAACGCAAACATACCTGAAAACAAATTAACACAATTATACCAGAAATGAAAAGAGCGCAGTTTGAGCTGAAATTAGAATACATAAAATGCAACCATCATTTACTTATTTGTAATTGGAACACTGTAAAACATATTTATGAAGTACACTGAAAAGCATCTCGCCTTATAATTTATTTTATTATAGTACTCCTATCTCACTGGGCTAAAGAGTAAGGGGGCATTGCAGAGACATAAATAGAGGCAAGTGGGTCCTGGTGCAAACTTTGGGACTGGGCTCCCTTGCCTTCCTGTCTAAACACTCACACCCACTAATATCACAATTATGTTTATCTTACTTGTGTATAGCAACATTCTTTAGTCCTTTAGTCCACCCCTGTACAGTGTATGGGAGTTATGGAAACATTTCACTGGTTTACCTTTTTATAATTTTTGTTGCTGTCTTGAAATTTTTAAAGTGGTACTGACAGCTGAGTGCTCTGGCACTGTTAATAGTACCTACACTGTCAGTATAAATAAAACAGCACCACTATAAGCAGTGCCAGGCCACTCAGCTGTCACTATTGATTTAATTATTTCATGTTGGTTTCTTGGCTAATCAGCTGGTATGTATGTATAATTTTATTTATAAAGTGCCACAAATTTATGCAGCACTACATTCTAGGGGGTTATTCAATAAGGTGTGAATTTGACAGTCGAATTCGCAAACAGCGGATTCCCGTAGCAAATCCGCGACAATATCCCCATTGTAAAGTCGCGACAATTTTTATTGTTAAGATTAAAAGTGCATTATATAATACAAGTATAATATCACAAGGCTACTTCAATTTAAGTGCCAGGTTGTGGCTGACACAAGAGGTTGGAGGTCCCTGCCCCGTAGAGCTTACAATCTAAATGGGAGGAAGACTTACTTACACAGATAGAAGGGTAATAAAAGCTGTAACAATACACTGAAACACAGGTCAATAAATACAAATATTAAGCATAAATAACTAAATAAGAATTAAATAAAATATATACATAAAATTAAAATTAAAATCGTTGCTAGTGCGCTAAAAGGTAGGATTTGTTTGGTTTTAGAAGTCCAGAGGAAATGTTACTGGAGAAGATAAAGGATTATAGAATTCCAGATGTGGGGGGCAGAGAGACAAGAAAGGGCAGTATTGGTGTGTGGCATGCAAAGTAATGTACGGCATAAGAGTGAGAAAATGTAGGGAGTCTATATCGGATATTCGTAGCTCATGCTTTTTCCAGGTGTCCCACTAATGCCATAGTTTTCCATATTCCAATAAGATAAGACAGATAGATATACAGACAGACAGATAGACAGACAGACAGACAGACAGATAGATATACAAACAGACAGATAGATATATAGATAGACAGACAGATATACAGACAGACAGATAAATATATAGATGGACAGACAGACAGATAGATATATAGAGAGACAGACAGACATATAGATAGACAGACAAATAAACAGATAGATATAGAGAGACAGACAGATAGACATATAGATAGACAGACAGATAGATATATAGAGAGACAGACATATAGATAGACAGACAGATAGATATATAGAGAGACAGACAGAAATATAGATAGACAGACAGACAGATAGATATATAGAGAGACAGACATATAGATAGACAGACATATAGATAGACAGACATATAGATAGACAGATAGACATATAGATAGACAGACAGACAGACAGACAGATAGATAGATAGACAGACAGACAGACAGACAGACAGACAGACAGACAGATAGATAGATAGATAGATAGATAGATAGATAGATAGATAGATACATATAGACAGACAGACAGATAGACAGACAGACAGACAGGTATTCCAGTTAAAGAAATAAAAAAAAAGCTTTCATCCTTAAAATAATATTTGCTTATGTTTTTTCTATCATTTCTTTTCTCTTATTCTGATGCCTTTTAATGCATTTATATAATCCTCTCCTTATGTCCCTAAAAGCATTGGTATCATCCTTTTCTTTCAATCTTGCTTCTAAATGTACTGTATAATATAAGCCCAGGATAGAGACTGTTTGAGGGATTCATCCCCTGTGGTCAAGGGCCTGGCAGAGATACTCAGGACTAATAATATGCATCAGAGCCTATGAAAATAAATACTGGCATATCCAAGAAGACTGTGTGTATCTATAACAAATAGAGCAGTGTATGTGTCTGGAAACAAAGAGCAGTGTGTTTATTCCACACACAGAGGAGTGTGTATTTGTAGCGAGCCCAGGAGAGCATTTCTGTAAGATGAAGCAGGAGTATGTCACTCTGTGGCATATAGAGGCGTGTATATACAATTCATAAAGTAGTGTGCCTTTGTAATACCCCATAAGACAATATATGCAAGGCTCCAAGTAGTCTGTATTAGCATTCAGTACCATGCCCCTGTTTGGCTTGTGTGGAACACTTTCACAATATTACATGTGTGTTTGTGTGTCTTAGAATTTTTTCTGTTACATAACCATTACTTTGTAGTTGCATAAGGTCACACAGATGCCTTCTGTCACCTGATGCTGTTATCTTATGTAGTTGGGCAGCTTTCAGGCACACCAACAGACCTCTGGGGTGTCCCTAATGACCTCCTGGTCTGAGTCATCACAAGTGGTTGATTATGAAGAGGATACTTGGTTCTTTAATATATTTTATCTCTTACATCTGCCAACACTGTCCAAATTTAACAGTCACAGGCAGTCATTGAGAAGATGTAGATGGCTGGATTCTGAGTTAATACACAGGTCATTGCTGAAATTAAAAGTTCTGTAGCTCTCAACAACATTATCCAAGCCCCTAGTTAATAGATGATTAATATACAAAAGCTACTCAAACCAATGCTCTCACAAAATGTCAGTGTACTCATTGATTTGTTCCTTTTAGGATGCCATACTATGCATGAGCATGGAGGGGTGGGTAGAGCATCGAAGGTCACACAGTAGGAGGGAACCCAGTGTCTGGCCTTCTCCTGAAAGTCTGGTATTAGAATGTCCATGTCTGGTCCAACCTAGGAGTTTCTTTTAAGTTGTCCCTCTAAAAGACAGTGTAGAAGGAACTTCTTCTTCTTTCACCATGGAGTTGTAAAGAAGCCAATTAGTAGTGCACAAAGCTGTTTGAAGATAGCTGAGGGAGAGATAGAAGCTATTCTGTTGCTGGCTGCTGATCAGAGTCAACAGTTGTAAACATAGCAAACAGTAAAAATTAGATGGGTCCCGTCAGAGCATTCTCTGGTACGAAAAAGTTTCCAGATGTACTTAAATGTCCTGCAGTGCCCCCCACACATATACCCCACATGGATTGCAGTGCCCCTCCAAAGAAATATTCCATATACTCTGCAGTGCTCCCCCACAGACAAGACATACTTCAAATGTTCTGCAGTTCTCCCTCACAGGCATATTTCAAATACTCTGCATTGCTCCACCACCGACATAATTCAGATGCTTCTGCTGCTACCTCATTGGTGGAAAACACACCTAAAAATTGTTCAACACTGCATATCATAGGGCCTTTTTATAAATAAAACCATATATACATAGGAAACATCAGACTCCTACCCAGTCTGGGAGGGCTGACATGCCTGCTTTTAACAAAAATAATTTCAAAATGGCCAATTTTCTTAAAAGTAAATATTCAACCATGGCAGTACAAAAAGTGGTTATAACATTTGCAGATGTATCCCAGTAGATATGGATCATTGACACAATAAAAGCTGTAATAGGATTGAACAGAAGCAGTTTTATGGTGGCAGCTGAGGACCCAACAAGGAGTAATAAGGGGTAGTCCCCATGGTAGAAGGTACAGTATGGGTAAAAACCTAAGGAGATCTTGAGAAAAACACTCACTGGACAGTTCCCTGATACCATGGAAATTGTGTTGTACTGAGTAATGCTGGTGAAAGTGTTTCACGTGTTTCAAGAAATGCTGAGTTTTTTAAAGAACCTGCAGCACCAATTTAGTTTATTGTTATTTTGTAATACATTTAACATTCAATGATCTTCTACCTGGAATCTCTTTAAAAGGCTTAGCTAGCCTGAAAGTAGATTTAATGCAGTAGGTACTTGGGGCAAGTACCACTAAAGAAAAAAAGTATTTCAGGCATGGGCAGGGGGCCGCCACATTAATCCTGTAGTTATCTGGTGAGTTTTGTTGTCACAGCTGAATTTATTCAGTGGAATGTATTGCAATGTGTCTGTCAGCCTTGTGAACATTATAAAACTTAAAGTCTAGGTGAAGTGTTGCATTAAATTCCACTGTTTTTCACTTTATACCCTGCACCCTAGTTTATACATCTTATAAGAGTGCAGGTATACAGTATGTAAACGTCCTACTGGTATTGTTGGATAATGGTCTTGTTTATCTGTATTCCTAACACTACCTCTGAACTTATTCTAGCCAGGTGGTATTCATTAATTAATAAGATCATGGTAAAAGTGTAATCAGGTTTGGGTTGTCAACCCTGCAAGACTCTACTAAAAATCACCCCTCATCCATATGGTTTTTCCAGCCAGAGTGTATTAAGATGCCTATTGCCCAAAATAGTCAACTGATATTAATGCCTTTCATAGTGCAGGCTCATCTACTGTGAAAATAAAGAAAATCAGAATAATGTTTAAATCATCTTTCACATTTTCAAGGTTGCTTTCCTCTAACTCACTAACCAGTGAGTATTGACAGTTTATGTTCCCACAGCATCTGCTTAGAAACCATCTGGCCTGCAAAGATGAACCCATTGGATTTATATGTCTTCTCCTGTTGAAACAAAGTAAACAGTGATGTAGTGATAGAGGGGTAAAAATACAAGTTAGAATTAATAAGGAAATATTCAATCACAATTGTCAGTAATGCTGGTGATAATTGAAGAAACAACTAGAAATTGTTCTTTTCCTGCTTATACTCTATAACTTCCATATTTCCTTATAGTCCTACAATTACTTTAAAATAAAGAGCAGGAAGTGTGAAGTTCAGTGAATATTTACTTAGGATGATACGTTTCCTGAATGTATTAATCTATGAATACTTCCCAGAATGATTCTAACATGTTTCCAGTATTACTTCCTTTAGTTAACTCTGTCATTGATGTTCATTATTCGGTATAAATGCTTCTATGGTAGAAAATGTAAACAAAATCATTATGATGTCACAGGAACACACCCAATAAATAAAGAATGCATCTCACATTAGCTTTGACTTGGAGATCTATCAATAGCATATTAATCCAAAACAAAATACATATTTATTGATTGTTGAAGACTGAAGGGCATAACAATAGGGGGTCACAGTTGTCATGGATGCAATTGAGCCTGAGCCCCCAGGGGACCTGATCACTTTGCCATAACTGTTGCCCTCTCCACCAGCTCCATTACCAGATCCTGGTAAATTCTTTATTTGGTCCAAGAGGAGGGGGCCTAGTGGTAGTCCTGCACTGGAGTTGATAGCATCTTAGGTAAGCCACTGTAAAACACTACACATACTGGGCTACAACTTAAAGATTTTAGATCTGCAACTTATTATCTATAGGTTAAAGGGGAACTATAGTGGTAAACCATACTTACCTGATCAACCTAGTAGCAGTATATGAAGTCTACTAGATCAGTATTCATTGCCAACACATCGGTCCTTCATATAGATTCACCCCCCAGTTTCGGTGAAACTAACCACCTGCGCATATCCACATTGATCTGACCATGTGCAGTTAGTTTAGCCGAAACTGGAAACCTTGTGTACTGCTGCTAGATCGATCAGGTAAGTACGGTTTACCACTATAGTTCCTCTTTAATGCCACAAGTGTACATGGAGGCACTGATCTAACACCATTCTGGTTGGGATTCCTTGACTTGCATCATGTACCCTTCAGATGATCACAACTAAAAAAAGACATAGTAGCTCTTTCAGTGGATCTGAAAATACTTTAATGAATGAATGGTGTTTGTCCCACCATTTTTGGAAGAGTTACAGTATTTTAAACAAGGGGTCTAAATTTTCAGCAGGGTTATGTATGGATAACAACAACCCATGTTACGTTTTCAAAACAGTCATTTGCGCCATTACCTTACAGTTTCCTAAGGTGAGTTCATATAAAATGGACTGGCTTTATTAACATTAGAAATTCGGTACTGCATTAGATAGAGCCCATTATTATAGATCTGATCATTTCTAGCTTCACTAGTCAAACAACATTAGCAGGACTGCCTGTCTGTACCTACCATCCATGTTTCCTGCTCCACACATGTGGGATTCCCAGCCATCTGAACAGTGTGATGATAGCAGCGAATCATTTTCTTACAATATCCATACTATTCCAAGATCTACCCAGACTCATCACTTCTACAATCTTTGCCTTCATGTAGTGCTATGTTACCAACACCACCACATTTTCCGGTCTTGAAGACTCTTTCTTTGGTTCCACTGACAGATTCTATCATGGCCACAAATTCACCTATTATTTTATGTAATCTCAAATACTTGATTCATAATATTTTGTATCTGGGAAGATTCCTTAATCTAAAACATTAAGTGAACTAAGAACCAAGGGTCCCCATAAACTCTTATATGACTCTAAACTATCCAGAAGGCTTAACAATGCTCCATTTTTTCCAAAAACTTCTACAATATCATCATGTCTCCCAACACTGTCAAGGTCAAATGCCTTTATTTTATGTACTCCTGTTTTCTAAATAATTTATCTGACTGCTGTAAAAAAAACTCCTATTGGCTACCCATCACATGATTTTCCTACACCATTGATTTAGACCCCAAAGTTTACAAAGTTCGTTTGGACCAGCTGTTCATATAGGCTCCTTTAATTGAAACACAGCTTTGGAGATCTCAGTGGTGAAACATGTTATCTTGTCCAGAACTCCATTCTCATCCTGACCTTAGGTTTCTCTAAGACCCTAAGGAGCAATTACTCTCAACTAAACTCTATACTGTAGTCTCATTTCCCATTGCTGTACCAGTTCTGAGCTAACATGAGTTAATATCATGTTTTCTTTTTTATTTGAATAAACATTTTACAACAATATGTTTGACCCTGCATGATTTAATCTGATCACCATTTATTACTAATCCTCATTTGTCTCTATACTGTACTAAATATCACTGTTTTAAATATATATTAATATTTTGTTATTCTCATTTGACAGGAAACTTTAGCATTATATGCTTTTGCCTTGATTTGATTTCAGTTTAGTTAATATTTCCCGACTCCTGAATTTGCACCGCATTACACAAAGATTAGGAATTTTCTATAGCACTTAATTAAAAAAACTAGCGACACCAAAAAAAATAAAATGCGCCAAAAAAAGCTTGGAATGGCAGCTATTATTACACCATACTTTGATTTTATTTAAACTTAATTCCTGGTTTGTATTGCTTTGTGTTCATGTCTTTTCTTTGCTGATTGCAGCCATCTGTTCGCCTGTTCTAAAATGGCAATTTCTGTTACCATAATAAATCATGTGCATATTCCACTGCCATTTCTTTCTGGGTGGACTGATATACAGTATATATGGAATGCATATATATCAAAACGGAATCTTTAGTTTATTTACAAATGGAATTTACCTTTATTTTAGTTATTACGTATTATTATTATTATTATTGATATGTATATTTGTATTTCTGTGAGTGGGAGAATTTGGCCCAATGAGATGTTTTACCATAAACATCAATAAAACAGCTTTTCTGTTCACAATTTTTAATTCACCACTTTACTCTTAAGGAATCTGTGTATAACAAAATGGCGCAGTTTTGCTTCTTTTGCATTCCTAAGCACAAGTATGTTTATGGGCTTTGTATCTGAGAATAACTGAAGAAAAGGATATGGAGAATCTGAGAAAATATTCTTTCTTTGTTCTGCCTAGGGAAATGGTATTGAAACTTTATAATAATAACAATCTATCTTCCTTACCTTTGTACCTTTTGGTCGTCAATGACCAATAGACAAAAAAAACAAAGTTAAATCAAGTTCAGAACTTATCAGTATCATACTCGGGTTACCTTAAAGACCTATAAATCTAGGAGAAGTATAATAAAGTGCATGCTTTCATTATAAAAAGCAGATGATGTTGAAATCCATGTTAGACTAATTGTGATTCTTTAGGTACCACGGAAACAGTGAGGTCAGCACAAGAGGATACTGGAACACGCCTGAGATAACAAGCTAAAACTCCAGTTATGGAATGGTGGCATTGTTAGTTCTGGAGGGCCTCTTGGACTTTTCACACCCACCTCTATTGTGTTGTGTTAGGGCAGACATCATTTAGCATGCAAACAGGACACTAGCCAAGGGACACATTAACCTAGAAAATGAATCAAGCAGTGGGAAAGTCTCCTATTCAGGAAAATATCACCCCAGTTACTAACCTAAAAAGTCTGCTAGTCAATGTGTTCAAAAAAAAATCTAAAATTGTTCTCTGTTGTATAACAAATAAAACACCAAAGGGTCACTAATGATTTAGATAAGTTAAAGTTGTATTACTGACTATATGGGTTGTATATGTTTATCTTCTATTTAACACTGAACAACCCAGTGCTGCTTTTTGCTAACCTACAATTTTAGGAGCAGAGTAAGATAAAAGATGATCCAACTAAACTACAGGGATGCAAATGTTTGTTGTTGGCCTTCCTGGTAGGTAATAGGCTTCATGCAGGAGTATAGAGTGCCTAGTACACATTCCAGCTGTAGTACCGCTTTAAATAGGCTGTGTGTGTCTCCTGTAGGAAACTTCTTTTTCCTTTTCACTTTAAAGCAGTCCACCCAGTTGCCCATCACCTGCACTAAAAAGTGACCCCATCCTTACTGCCCATTCATTTAGTTTTCAAGGTTCCTGCAGAGTGGTCCTCTCCTTGTGCTAAACATACTTGTGTGTTATCCTTTTGCATTGTCAATCCCAAATTCATTTAAGATGAGGAAAGCAGTCATTGGCAGCTGAAACAGAACACTGGCAACAGTTGTAGTAACAGTAGACCCCACTTCAAAGGCTTGAGGACATGGACAATTGTCCAGTCCCTCCCTACACAAACACAGTGCAGGCCCTGCATAGGAGACAATGAAGCATGGCTTGTGACAGCTAGTTGACCTGTGACTGCATTTGTATAGAAACAGAAAATGAATAAAGATGTCCATTAAAAGTTCAGGTAACTGTCATACTTGTCACTGAGTTTTTTTCTGCCTGTCCCTGCCCATGGGACATGTCACAGATGTTTACACAGAATTACTTTTCCCTCACGACTACTGTCTGGATCCAGCTGAAAATCTCCATGTATTATCTTATCTGTATGCTTGTCTTATTCTGGGAACTCCTATAGAAATAAAGAGATTGTCAGCAGCCCTCTAGATAATGAGAAGAGCTAGTCAGAAATAAGAAAACACCTGTAATTCCAGCAACCGCAATGCATGAGAAGTTGTTTATGACATAGATGTAAAGAAGTGATAAGGTTTGCAGTGCTAAAGGACTCCCGTGACATGAGGCTGAGGTATGACATTGCACATGTAAAGGAATGATAAGATTTGCAAGAAACCGCATCACGCATGTGAAAATGTGATAAGGTTATTTAAGAGATGACATTGCATATGATGAAATTGTTTATGTAAGAAATGCTACTTACCAGCTAAAATTTGCAGATGTATTGAGCCTAACTTTCTGGCTAAAGCTTGTCACTCTGCTGACAAATGGGGCCCTGTATTATGACATATATACATTCTTTACACATCCCAGTTACACTACAAACTTCCCTGTTACTTTTCTCAATAACACATCAGTTTCATTGTTCAGTATTTAAGCCCATATTTGACTGGCAGATGCCCCGCCTGGTTTGCTGAGCTGTACCTCCTGTGGCCTCTGTTGGCAGCCCTGCATTTTTAAATTAACACAATATCCAATATTTGGTACAGAGTTTTCACTGTGTAGCTAGCTACCTCTCTCAAAAATGCATGTATACTATACATATATACAAACATGCATATTAACTAGTCCTCAAACAGATAGAAAAATGTAACTGTGTAGATGGTAGTTTTTCCTTTAATTAACTATCTATTAATGGTCAGTTCAGATGTTCTGAAAAAAATCTAAATTGTTGAAATTCTTCCAAAACTCACAATTGTCCCAGTCTTGGTAGGGGAGGGGTGTGGGCATGTACAGAATGGGTGGAGTTAATCAGAAAACAGCTGGAACTGGCCCAGAAGAGGCAGTGTTTATTGTCTTATTTCCAAAAATGTGGCCACAATTTGTGCTGATTTTTGCATGTTTAATGTTGGCAGACAAGCCCAGTGCTTTAGTAACCTTCCATGACCCTTCTGGAAATTACCCCTAGGTATAGTCAGATTTGACCATCAGGACACCTTTAGATTTAATAGTAGGTTTTACAATACCAAGTAATTAGGAAAGGGTTATATCTTTTCCAAGACAAAACTAGTCACAGGGATGGCATCGCTTCATACCTGCTCTAAATTATCGCTCTGGCTACCTAGTTCTAAAAATATCTGCTTATTGTTTTAAGTGCTTTATTTGATTCAGTGTTAAAGCATTTCTGTGCAATTCATTGCTCACTACACACCTTTGTAATTGTTTTAAAAACCTTCTTCTTTAAATAAGTTATTAAACAAGATAGGAAGATATAGCACAGTAAAACAAGAGTGCTTACACCAGCATAAATCTCATGGTTTATCAGGTTATAGAAATGTTTACAAATGTCCACTGGCTGTTACCATAAGGTACTTGGCATGAGAGCAACTTATCTGAAGCACCACTGCCACTTAAAGTGATAAAAAGTGAACTTTTTAATCTAGCATTTCCTTCAGAGTCAATCTTCCTTCTATCTTTAAATTGTTTTGGTCCTAACTTTCAACATTCTTGGCAGTTCGGACAAAGTATTCATTTAT
>WMED01022436.1:0-11675 GCA_019650415.1 Pipa parva | reverse complement strand
TATTTACGATTTACACAACGTGCCAACTTTTCTGATTTTGGGGTTTGTACATATAATACATATAACATGAACAAAACTCAACATCACTTACAGATTTGACATTAATGGCCTCATAGACTAAATGATGAATTCACCTGTCTAATTCACCTCACTACAATTCGAGTTGCATTACCAAAATAGTCGCAAATTCACTTCTCATTATTGACTAAGCGGTGAACAGTTTTGTCGAAGAAGTGGAGAGCGGCGATCACTGTTGGATGCGTTGTGTGGCGTAGTCAGCCGGATAGAAGTAGAATATGGAGCCCTGCCATCAGCCCTTAATTCGCCAGTCTGAAGTGGTGAAGTCAAACAGGTGAATTTGGAGCAGTTCACCTAGTCACATTCGCTTCTTCGACACACTCCTCTGCTTAGTCAATAGTAGAAGTACCTGTACACGTTGTACACAAATTAATGTGAAGTTCTCCATAAGATCACAACTATCGTAATCGCCTGAATTGGTCGTGTATTCCCCATATCACAGAGTTTGCTCAATAAGTGAACAAGGAGAAGTGGTGAATAGATGTGCATTCAGAGCAATAAATGACTATTCAGCCTTATTTTTAAGTCAAATATATGGCTGTTCTTATTAATTCAATTAGGGGTCTGCCATTTGTGAGATTCCAAAAATGCCAGCCCCATTATAATAATTAGCTCTACAATCTGTGTCTATTTTAGGACAGTGATGTCTACTGCCTAAAGTATTAGATCCACAGGGGCTGAAGAAATACAAAGCAGATAAAGTACACATTGAGTGCAAGAATACCACCCCCTATCCCTCTTTGTTATTTTTGAAAGTTAAATGGGATCAATAGGACACAGTTTATTCAAAATCAGCATGGACAACAATTTGTTTACTAGCTTTCCTTACACCCATTTACCTTCTCAATGGGCAATCCCCACCATTGTATGGCATGTTGGAACACTGGAAGAGATAGCAAGATATTTGGGGGTCATTCATTAAAGTGCAAACAGTGGCATAAATGCCGGTATTCGCATCCTTTCGCGACTTCTCCAACCCTGGTTATGCAACAAACTCTGCAAAGTAAAGAATTCACAACCAATTCTGACACTTACTCCAGTCACGGACTTACAGAGCTCTTCACATCACTTTGCATGTGGCGTGTACAGGTAATTTGGATATTCAGCTTGCGACAGAGTCTATCGAAGGAGCAGATTTTGTAAGGCATACTGCTCCAAATTCACCTGTTTGCTTTCACCAGATCAGAGTGGTGAATTAACTGGTTGATGCCAGGTTTCCAGTGTTGAGTAAGGTGACCATTCAAAAGTAACAATAGTGACTGCCACTAAATTAGTCTACTACTAAACATGAACTAGGCACAAGATGACATATAAAAATAAGTATTTTTCACTTATATACAGTTAGTGGGATATGATGAGACTGACGTCACTGCCCTTCACTGGAGGAATTCTCCACACTCCGCGTGACTTCTCATCCTACTATTGTGCAACTCACTACTCCTCACTATTCCTCACTATGCGCATGCGACTGTGTCTTGATGCTGTCCGCTGCTTCATGAATAAGAAGAAATAACTTTGCATCTTTCTGATCGTAGTGATGTGAACAGACACAGTCAATAAGCTAGGCGAATTCGCACTTTAATGAATGACCCCCACTGTGTACTGGAACATAAATCTGTGTATTTCTTACACTTAGCCCAGACATTTACAGAGTATGTTTGCTGCTTTGATTTCTGCCTAGGCACCCATTTTTTTCTAAAACTAGTCTTGGTTTTCAACTGCCAAATAATATCTTACACCCAAACATCCCTTTTTATTGTACAAATTCATCTGTTTTGTGTTATGATATAAACATGCCTGTCAAACACAAAAACATATGTATAGTACAATTTTGTAAGAATTTGCCGCTGTTGCATTATGATACACATCCTGATACAATATTCAGTTCATGCATACAATATTAATGTAACACATGATCGCTAACATGTCATTACAAACAAAAATGCAGTCTGCAAATTCTAATATATATTATAATCAAGAGGCCTAAAAACCACAATGGCCACAATCATACTGCAAAAGTGTACCTATTAAGATCTGAAATGGGAAGCAAAGTTACAAATCTCCACAGCTTTATTAATTTCCAATACAAAACCAGGTTATTCAAAGATTTTATGGTTGAATGCGCTGCACTGTGGGATGTCAGTACTGTGTGACTGGAATATTCCGGGTAGAAGAGTGTCTCCAGGCAGGGGATGACCTGATTCCACAGCTTGCTTTAAATGTAAAAAAGTTAGCTGTGCATTTCTACATCCTATGTAAGCTTCTGTAAGTAGTGTAATACTATTTGTTCATTTAGGAGAATTTATATCAGCTATACAGTAACATAATCTGGTTATCTGCAAACATCAGAGGTAATATAGAAATCAAACATACCATATATGTATTTTTTTTGTTGTAAATATTGTATTTTATCCTTAAATAACAATATTAACAATTTATGCTTAGAGTATATATATATATATATATATATATATATATATATATATATATATATATTTATATTTATTATTTTTTTATGTATTTGTAGACCAGTGTCCCAGCACATTGTTACAGCTTTTGTTAATGTTCTATCTGTGTATGTAAGTCTTCCTCTCACTTAGGGGGTAATTCACCAAACAGCGAACTTACCCTCCGGATCCTTCGCATTAGTACCCGGTTATGCGCTCGCTCATGTCCTACACACGGACATCAGCGAACGCTTTAAAGGGATTCCAGTCTCGCGAGGTGACTCGAGTCTAGCCTCGTGAGCTTCGTCGAGACTGGAATCCCTTTAAAGCGTTCGCTGATGTACGCGTGCAGGACATCAGCGAGCACATAACTGGGTATGCGTACTGATGCGAAGGATCCAGAGGGTAAGTTCGCTGTCTGGTGAATTACCCCCTTAGATTGTAAGCTCTATGGGGCAGGGACCTCCATCCTCTTGTGTCAATCACAACCTGGAACTTAAAGTGATTTTATGCTTGTAAGTTACTCACTTGAATTGTTTAATGCACTTTTCCCGTGTCTGTATTATATTTGTATTGCTGAATTGTACAACGCTGCGTAAATTTGTGGCACTTTATAAATAAAATTATACATACATACCATAATAACCTTCTACTCATTTTAATAAATGTTTATGGTGTAGAGGGTCATATTACTACTAGGTGTAACTGATTCCTTGACAGAGCTATCTTAGAATGGTTCTGCCTGTTTGTTGTATCTGATCTCTTTTAGTTAGATCTAGATAGAGATAGCACTAACAACCCCACTTTGGGTTATATATTCTTCCCCTGTATAATATTGTTCAGAAATTGGAATGTCCTATTTTCTTGACCACCATGGAAGTAGAAACATTATTGTATCTCTGTTGCTGTTTCTGTGGCCAACTGTAGGGGCCCATAAAGATAGATGTTGTGACAAGAAAAACTACTCAGAGGTGTCCTTTCCCAAGAGCAGAACAGAGCCGGGGTAATTATCTACCAGTCACCAATACATGGATCCCAGGCAGTAGAATGGGGGAAGTTTGGGCTCACAACTCTTTGTTATGCCCTTTCATCGTGAAGGAAGTTGTTTTCTGGTTTAAGAATCCACAGAGCCTCTGTCTCTTATAATAAGTATTTATAATCACACACCTTTCCTAGAATGCAGGCACATACGCATATCCTGAGTGAATTTAGCCTGTGCTTAGATACTGACATAATAAAATCTATGGGCGAAATTTATTAAAGTCGTAAATTTTCGATCGATCGAATTTCGAAATTTTTTGAAATTTTTCGTAATTTCGAATTTTCTTGAAATTTTTCAAAATTTGTAATGTTGAAATGCCAATCGATTTTACAAATTTCAAAATTTCAAAAACATTTTTTGAAAAATTTTGAAATTTCGATTGAAAATGCAAAATTCGCCTTTAATAAATTTCGCCCTATGTATGAGGCTTTCCAAAGAGTACTGTGATTAATAAAGACACTGGGGGTGTAGTAGTATCATGCCAGTATAACTTTTAAAGTCAATGACAAGTGTATATCTATAAATATCTCCAATATAATGTATTATTACCAGACAGTAGCATTGGATCCTTATCTACAGACTTGCGGACTTGATCAGATTCTCCAGTTAAGGAACTTTCATCAATTTTTAGATCATTTCCTTGTATAAATATCCCATCAGCAGGTAGGAGATCACCTGTCAAACAAATTACAACTTAGTTAGCTCCATTCACTTATTTTGCACAATAGCTGTGTTTGTTGGTATGTTTAATCAAATAAAGATTAGATTGATACCGCTTACCATATTTCACTTGTGCAATGTCTCCAACCACAAGCTCAGCCACGGGAATTTGTATGACCTGACTTCCACGCACCACCGTGAATTTTTGTTCCTGTTCAATTCGACTTTGAAGACCCCTAAATTGTTTCTCTTTGCTCCAGTCATTGAAAGCAGTGACAAGTACAACACAGACAACAGACAAAAGAATGGCAGCTCCCTCAATCCAACCAGCTTCTGCCTCACCCTCATCTTCTGCTCCTGCTGTACCACCACACCCTAAAAGAACAAAATGGCAGTTATAAAAATTCTCCAGGAAATATGATTAACAAAAAATAAAGCAGCTTCTTCTCACTTCTTTTTAAAATACGTAAAATCGTTATAGCTCTCAACAACAAAGAAGGTTAAAACAAACAGCTACAAGTATCTATAATTATTTCTCACTTTTTTATATATAGTGGGTGGACACCAAACTGTGATTTCATTAGGGCATATTTAACATAGCAGGAATTTAATCCAGAAAAAAAGTCAGCATAGTGTGACCTTCCCAAAAGATCATCTGCTTGCTCCTGGGTGTTTTCCTAGTGACAGGAATTAGGTAGGCCACCAATGAAAAATCCCTTCAGAAATTAGTGTTGATGTGTTAGAAACACTCAGTACATATTTGACCACATATGTGCATATATATGTGAAACATACTTGTTAGTCCATTTGTTAAAAACTGTGCTGGGCTAAATAAATCTGTTTATTAAGAGTGAATGCATTGGGTTGTATAAACTAGTTCAACTCTTTACATTTCCTTTTGAGACTTTATTGGAGGAAGGTGAGTCACCCTTAGAGAGGCATTGCATTTAGGGAGCCATCAATGCCAATTAATCAATAGAAATCTCCAGTCTTCCGCTAACATGAGAGCAATTCTACTCACTAAGGTGGGTCTTTCTGTTCCACTATATTTGTGATGCAAATCCAAAACCAGGTCGTCAACCCTGATGAAAATTAGCCCTAATTATCATTAATTTGAAGCAAACTTTCATGTACTAGAAGAATGTAAAGTGTTAATTAATACATGTACAGTGCTGTGCATACCAACAAAACTAAATTTATTCAGTCAAAGGGCGAAATTTACTAAGGGCGAAACGATCGGCCGAAGTTAATTTCCGTTCGCACGTGCGGAATTTCGATAGATTTGCGATCGTGCGATCGCAATTCCAATTGTGCGATCGCAATTCCAACCGTGCGATCGCAAATCGATCAGAATTCTGATTGTGCGATCGCAAATCGATCAGAATTCCGCACGTGCGGTAAAAATTGCGATCGGGCGGAAAAAATCCGCCTTTAATACATTTCGCCCAAAGAGTGAACATACTTTGTAACATTTTTAGCCTTAATCAGATCAGTGCATGTTGTTTTATTAAGTCATATAGCTTATTGAAAAAGAGTCAAATTGATTAATAAGTCAGGTTTTAAGGGCATTTAAATTGTTCCACTTCTCTTCATACAAGTGTGCCCCTATTGGTCTTTATACATCACACACAAGCTTCAGAGGACTAAGGGAATGTTTTGCACTGAAACAATACACTGGAGGTGAAGTTAAAAATAAACTAGCTGAAATCATTAATGAATCTTGATCTGCTTACAGCACACATCACTATCTCTGTCTCCCATTCCCCCTGGTTCTGTAATAACCCGTGATCTGATCTCTAAGGCTTGTTTGGGCAGTCTGCCACGTTATCAGGTACACCCCTTTGAAGGTCACCCTGGCATAAGGATTTAGCGGTTGCCATTAGATTTTAAGGCCTGTAATCAGAGAGGGGGAGGGATGATTTAATGTAGTTAATGTGGTACACATTTCCTGAAAAATAAAGTCAAGGGCAATGCTAAAGAATGCCCTCACTTTGGCGATACGTTTACAATGACAATGAGATTATAGCCAGGACAGATTACTAATCATGTCTCTGTATGTATGTGTATTTTTCATTATTTTTCACAATGAGCAGAACAAAATAAATCAGCAGGAAGAACCTGAATCTACTCCTGGAAAATGAGGTGTTTTTTATCAAAGAGAATATCATATAAAAGGAATGTAATATTACAAATATGACAAGGAAACAATTTATCTGTAGAACACTTGCTTTTTTTTTTTTGTTGTTGTTTTTTTTTGCCATTCTTACTATTACTAGAAAAATTGGGGACTATTTACACAGGAACTGGCTAGGTTTCTATAAAAAAAAAAAAACGATAAGAAAATGGAGAACTTCTACCAGATCTAAGAACCTGGTATTCAGGTATCACCCAGAGACTCCAGGTTTGGAAATAACATGCCAGGCCTATAGGGAAACGCTCAAGTTCTGTAGCCGGGTTCTGCTGCGTGCAGCCCCACCCATCCCCGTCACATTAGAACCTTACTATGCTTTAAGTATAGTAAACTTTACCAAGCTGATCTTTGACCTTTATAAAATATTAACGCTGTGTCCTGGTGCTTCCATACAGTCACCGATCTCTTCTCTGCCTTCTACCACAGATTTACACCTATACATTTATATTAGCACTTGATAAGCATTATTTCTAAACAACTTTTTTCATTTCTTTTCTATATTTACCTCTTGTTTGTCCATTGTATTAGTAAAAAAACTTTAGATTAAATTAATATACTGCAGTTTGTTCAGAAACTATGCAGGGATGTACATCCAGCAAAGGTTTTACGGTGGTACAGGAGTCCTGGATGTAGAACAACAGAAAGACAATTCCTATGATGTCCTGTCACCCTCAAGAGCAGATTTGGGCAAACTATGGCCCACGGGCCGCATCCAGCCCTCCATACTTCTAAGACCAGCCTGCGTGAAGATGTAAAAATAAGGGGTGAGTCTAGCATGCTTACGCCTATGGTGGTTGGCCACGCCCCCTGTCTTCACGCGGGCAGGCCCTATGAAGCCATCCGGGCCATTAACGTGGCCCGATGGCAAAAATAATTGCCCGTCCCTGCTTAAGAGGCTATTAGCGGCAGACAGAAGAACTAGCTGGTGCATGTCTCTTCTTCTGTTTCACTTCAAATTATTTACTGCAGTGTTTCTACACTTTAGAAATTGCATGATTTAATGCCTAAATTTCCAGTAACGCAATACTGGAAATACTACATCATGTGATCCCCTAGGAAAAGAAGGGTAGCGGTTGCTTTAAGTTATAAAATGATCCGATGTCAAAAATAAACAGGATGTTTCATGCAAATCTCAGTGCTGTATTATATACAACATAATGTAATATAGTGTAATCAGGTCTGAATAGTGGAAACCACACATTACAACTGCAATTACACTCTGGTCTGACTTCTATAACATTAGCAGATGATTACATTGACACTATTTGCCAAAGTTCCTACTTCTGCTGCCTCAAAATGGAAGTCAGTGCCACCAGTCTCTCGCTTTAAATACTCCTTGGAAACTAGTAACAACAGCAGGTTGCAATGCACAAATATTCTACACAAGAAATGTAGGCAAATTTTCAAATGGCAGATGATAATCCATAATATAACAGACACAAAACTGGTGATGCACACAATTGACATTGTGTGTTTTTTATGACAATCTAACACTGCCAGCTCAGTCCGTGGTATCAAATTATGTTTGTACACCTGGAACCAATAAAAGACAGTTTAAAAAAGACACAAACCAAGCAAGCTAAGTTAATTAAAAATATCTTCTCTATGCTCACAATGACTTACTCCCTAGACACAAATATACATACAAGTGAACTTTCTTATTGAGCTTCATCTGAGACCCAGGAAATGCTAACCTTTAGAGTGGGAATACAGAGGGACATGGCATTGTTTGTACTGGGCTGCCAGACCCTGAACATTTGGATACATAAACTGAGATTTTTTTATAATCCTGCTTAAACCCTGCAAAAATATATACACCAGGGCTGCCAACAGAGAGGTACAGAGTGTATTACTGTAGGGGGCTCAGCAACCCATGGATGTCCGGGAGCTAAGGAAACTAATGGACTGCTGGGCAATATGCAATGCAGCTGGGCATTTGCTATGTATCTAGTGTGCAAAAGCATTTGTCATATATGGTGTTAGGTCCCATGATTCCTGATGGAAGCATTTACACACACAATTTACCATATAATGGCTTCTTGGTCAAATACTGGTATATATTTAAAGAAATAGACCCTACATACAATCATCTACTCCCAGTCACACACACTTAAATGATACATGAAATATGATTTAAGCTGGCTGCACACTTTACAATCAGATTGGCCAATTCAATTAGTATATTAATGGATGACAATACTGCAAACTGGGGTTGCCATTATATTATTGATGGGCATATAAAGAGGCATGCCAAGGGTTTCCAGCTATCAGTAAATTCTCTGACAGTTAATAAAAATAAGGTCACATCTCCTTGCAATCCCCTCTTGGATGGCCAAGCACCAGCTCAAATTAAATCTCGCTAAAACAGAATTGATTATCTTTCCACCCAAACCTGGACCCTCCCCTGCCTTTTCCATTCTAGTGGATGGTGTGATCATAAACCCTGTAACCTCTGTCCATTGTGTTGCGATGACTTTTGACTCAGCTCTTTCCTTCTCTAAATACATTTCTACCACTGCTAAAACCTGTCAATTTTTCCTTTGCAATATTGCCAAGATCTGTCCCTTTCTCTCTCTCCACTGCTAACACCCTCATGCATGCTCTTGTTCTATCTATCTTGGACTACTGCTATGTTTATCTATCTGGCCTTCCAGTTTCTCCACTTCTCCCTGCTCCAGTCTATTCTAAATTCTGCTGCCAGAATTCTCTCCCTCTCTCCCCAGAAGGGACAACCTTTCTCTCAATCTCTCATTGTTAGCAAACAAATCATTTACAGTGTTCTCATTTTGACATTTAAGATACTTCACTCCGTTGCCCCTTCCTACATTTCCTCACTCGTATGCCCGTACATTCCTCAACGTCAACTATGCTCCTCCCAATGCAACCAGCTTTGTGTGCCACACACCAATACTGCCCTTTCTCGTCTTAAACCCTTTTTTCTTCCTGCCCCCCACATCTGGAATTCTATACCCTTTTATTTTTGCCAGGAACATTCCCTCTCCACTTTTAAAACCAAAATGAAATACTACCTTTTGTAGCACCAGTACTGATATTTATCACTGATTTTTATGTATATATTTTATCCTTAATTATTTATTCTTAGTATTTTAATTTATTGACCAGTGTTACAGCTCTTATTATTCTTTTATCTGTGTATATAAGTCTTCCTTCCATTTAGATTGTAAGTTCTACAGTGCAGGGATCTCCAACCTCTTGTGTCAACCACAACCTAGCACTTAAATTGAAGTATCCTTGTAATATTATACTTGTATTGAATAATGCAATTTTCTCATGTCTGTATTATATTTATATTGCTGAATTGTATAGTGCTGTTTAAATTTGTGGCACTTTATAAATAAAATTATACATACATACAGTACATACATTTTCAAGCTTCAGTAAGAAAAAAGTCCAGATCAGTAAAAATATGACCCTGTGCTGGACTCGTTAAATACACACAGAAAGCTTCCTGCAGTGTTTCATTAGAAATATCTTACTTCTAATTGCTGAGCCCCAATTTATATTCCAAACAAATGCAATAACAAATGAATGGAAATAATGATATGGGGTTTAAAATGTTAGTAAAAACATTGGGTGTCAGTAAATATTTTTAAATAATATTAGTGAAAAACTTTTCCAAGGGATGGCAGTCCTGGGGCATGCAAACTTTTCTACTTCCATTTTTTATAGTGAATGAATACATGGATTTTTAAAATGATTTCCACCATGCCCACCTAAAACTATGTATGTTTGTCATTGTTTTCCAAATATAATTTACATTTTATCTCATGAGAAGCTGAAACCATTGAAAAAAATGTATACTTACAAATTACCTGTGAAATCTAGCAAAACTGGATTGCAGACTCTAAGGGCATCTTAATAGGTACACCAAGCATTACATTAAAAAGTCAGGAGTCTCTTTACAAACATAGATGCAAACTTTCACTGGTTCTTTAACTCACAGAAACCAATCAGACACTTTGTATAATTACTCAGCTTCAGTAAACTGATCTAACCTAATTACTGATCGTTTGCTATGATTGGTTGGGTTACACCACATATGCAAGTTTGTACCTGTGTATACCAAACAGTAACTTACACAAACTCTCAGTACTAATATTAAACAGAAGGATTAGTCATCCCAGAAATGTTCCCTCCATAAATGTAATTCTAACAGTCTGTAGAGTCGGTCAGATATATGGCAGAAACATAACCCTGTGGTTAGGCTGCGTATGTAGAGGACACAATTTCTCTAAATATGTCAGGAATTTCCCAGCAGCACAATAGGCTACCAATGTGGAGACAAGTATTCTGTACCAGGGAATGGCACAAAGTGTAGCTGTTGTAGATCTCCAGGATAAACTGGAGAGGGGTTTGTTATCATAAGACAAAAAAACAAACAAACAAATCTGTCCAGACAAATTACACTCAGGTTTGCCAAGTCAATCATCTCTAATAAATATGGCTGATTTTCTAGTATACACATGGATGGCAAGACTGCATACAAGCTGGAGTTGGCAAATGAGGCCTAGATTATTGGTGGCACAACAGGACAGCACACAACATTATTCGACTTCCAGTTCACTGCTTGTAACTTGAGCTTTTTGAAACAAGACAGAAAGGATGTATGCACATTGTTAAAGTCGTAAAGAAAGGATTACTCAAAGGCTGGGTTCACATGAGCTTATGATGTGCAGCGCATCATACGCTAGTGTGAAGAACAAAAAAGAAAAATACGCCGAGCGTATTTTTCTATTGTACTTACCAGTGACAGTGTGAACGCTCCCTCGGCATTCACATCACTTCCTGTCTGTCGCATTTCTGGTGTGGCGTATATACACCGGCCAAAATGCGACACGCAGCATTCCAGACCCAGCGTATGTGCATCATACGTCGGTGTGTCCGGCACTAGGTAAGTACCATCGGCTTACATTGAGCTGTATTTTTTTTTCACACGAGCGTATGATGCGCTGCGCATCATATGCTTGTGTGAACCTAGCCTAAAACAAACAGAAGCACCAGCCTATTATATGGCAGAGAATCCCAGTGCAGTGTATTGGGGGTAATTCAGCTAGGTGCGAACTCACCTTGCGATGCTTCGCCTCAGCTCGCACAGACTGTTATGTGCTGGCTGATGTCTTGCATGCGGACATCAGTGAACACTTTAAAGGGATTCCAGTCTCGCGAGGTGACTGGAGTCGAGCATCGCCGAGACTGGAATCCCTTTTTATTAAAATGTACTCATCACAGTTCAGGG
>WMED01022435.1:0-11675 GCA_019650415.1 Pipa parva | reverse complement strand
CTGGGCAGGGGGCGCCCCTAGCATTTGCCTACTCTGCCTAATGGCAGAGCCGGCACTGCGCAAATGCCTTTGTTTGTTCATTATAAGTTTATTATGGTATGCCACTGATTTTTTTTTTCATGCAATAAAAGTGATTGGCACTTCAAATACCAATATACAGTTATAGCCTGAAGCATGTACATATTGAAAACACAGATGTTTATGCATGTTAAGTTATGAGTTAAGTGATGCATGTACAGTATGTATGTAAGTATTCATTTATATAGCGCTGATATATTACGCAGTGCTTTACAGAGATTCATTATTCACTTCATTCCCTGCCCCGTGGAGCTTGCAATCTACTTTTCCTATTCAGTCACACACACACATAGACAGACACAGATGTATGATTTTGGATTTTGGGAAGAAACTGGAGTGAGCGGAGAAAACCTACACAGGCACGGGAAGAACATATAGGGGGGAATTCACCATTGAGAGAAGTGAGCTCCGAATCCTTCGGCTCACTTCGCTCAATGGTGAATTCCCCCCATAAACTCTATGCAGATGAAGTCCAGCGTGGAATTGAACCCAGAACCCAGCAGTGCTAACTACTGAGCCACTGCAGAGTGATTATTACTTTCTTGTGTCTTCACTTTACGTAATTACTATTTTAAATACTTCATGCCCTATTTCCATTGAGTTTAAAATTTACATTAACGACTATTACCGTATTTTCCGGACTATAAGGCGCACTTAAAATGCTGAGATTTTCTCAGAAATAGAAAGTGCGCCTTATAGTCCAGTGCGCCTTATATATGAATAAGGTATGGGATCCTTTACCTCTGGCAGGGGGTCGGCAGCGGCATCAGCAGGCACATCCTTTACCTCTGGAAGGGGGTCGGCGCTGCATCAGCAGGCACAGCAGGCATATCGGGCACATCCTTTACCTCTGGCAGGGAGTCGGCGGCGGCATCAGCAGGCACATCGGGCTCATCCCTTACCTCTGGCAGGGCGTCAGCGGCGGCATCAGCAGGCACAGCAGGCATATCTGGCACATCCTTTACCTCTGGCAGGGGGTCGGCGGCGGCATCAGCAGGCATATTGTGCACATCCTTTACCTTTGGCAGGGGGTCGGCGGTGGCATCAGCAGGCACATCAGGCACATCGTGCTCCTTCCATAGTACTTCAGCCTAGGAGGATGCGGGTTCGCAGAAAAGGCTCCAGAGTTCATCATTGCTGTCACATCAACACGCAGCACACACCATGCTCCTCCCCCCCACATGCGCCTTTGAAATCTAATTAAGTGCAGTGAATATTCATGAACCGGCAGCTACGCAACCAAACGTAATGTGCTGCGCCTTATAGTCCAGAAAATACAGAACTAGATTATACCATAGGCATCACAGACTTTCACGTGGGGGCTGACAAGTGCTCAGGAGCATGAGACAAGAATTTTTGGAACTGTATTTTTAGACATACACTTAAGGGCCCTAAACCCGAACTTGCGTGGTGGATTTCTCAGGTCCAAATCCATCTCTGCTGCCACTTTTAGTAATTTCTTGCTAATAATGCCATTTGTTTGCGCAATATGAAGCTGCAACACCACATACATTTTATAAACCTGCTGAGCTGACTAATAATATGTTTGGTGCAAAAAATGTGAGGCCAATTCCTTGCACATTTGTCAAAAGACAGTGTGGAGAATATCCTAAATAGTAATGGGTGAGTATCCAAATGTGGATCTGACATATTTTCATGGCAGTTATTCCTATGCAGTACTTGAAGTACTTTGAAGTTGTATTTCTGATTTTTAGTGGTTTGTGTTGTCTCTCTGATTGCAGCCGAATGAGGCTTTTTGGGGCACTTCATGAATATTTATAATCTAAATTTCTACAAGAAAAAATAGGACTAGGTGGGGACATGATTACTGATAAAAGCTGCAGCCATAAGGAATAAAACAAAACCAGACTAATACAAATCAGGAATTCAGCTTTAAAGATAACATTTTTCTAGTCCTGCATAGAAATAATGTTTATTATTAACATTGATAAAGTTCCATATTGGATTTTATTATTTTCTGGTGTTACTGGTTCTTTAACAAAGCATGATTAATTTCCATCAGTGTGTCTAACCAGTATCTGATCACCAAGACAAACCAAGATAACCAAGGATCATCACAGCAGCCATCATTCCATGGGCGAAATTTATTAAACTCGGAAAGATCGCTCACGGCCTTTCCGAGTTTACCGAGCAAGATCTCTCATTGCTCTTGTGAGATTTTTTGAGATCGAGTTTTTCAATCTCGATTTTTTGAACTTAGCGATGGAAAGGTATCCATACTACTAAAGTAAAGTATGACTACCTTTCCTTTGAAAAAATTCACTCACTTGAGCGAGAGCAGTCTTTCAGAGTTTAATAAATTTCACGGTATATGTATAAACTGGGACTAACATTTTGGTATAAACAGCTTCCACTATTCCATTAAAAAAAAATATCTGTCCTACATAAATACAGATGTCGGTTTAAATTAGAAGGCCTTGGTTGTGTTACTTTTATGCAAGACGCACTTTGTCCAACACTTACCAGATGTGAACAGAAATAGGAGCAAAGCACATTGCCAATTGTGATATACACAACAATAATATGAATATTGTCATGTAAGGATGAAATATATCTTGAAGGAAATAGTGTGAAAACAGAATAAACACCTTGGGTGGACCCAAGTAGGGGATCTTTTCAGGAAGTAAATCTTTGGTCAAAGCCGTAACCAAATATGAGTAGCCCTTAGAGCTGGATGTCCACCAGACTCCCCAACTCATTAATTACTTGGTCAGCTGCATGATATTGTTACGTAAATATGAACTATGTCTAGAAGGAAATATAGTATATAAACTGAAACTGCCGCTACTATTTATTGTGTGCGGATGCATTTAAAATCAGGGTTGCCAGCATCTTTGCCTGAAAATGTTTGCTATTTACAGTATATTTTCTCTCCCTGCTCTCAGCAGCACTTCCAAGGAAGCCAGTATTATGCCAAAGCACCATTTTCAGGTCATCCAGAATTTCATTAACATGGTACCAAATGGAGAAATAATTGTTCATGAGGTAAATATATTGACAGCAATCCTAAAAAAAAAGGGTAAAATCAGTGGCTCTTGGAAACCATAGATAACATATATCTTGATAAAGTCAAGGTGTTTCTGGGAAATCCTTAGTTGCTTAGTAGGGGGTGGGGAGAGAATCCATAATAGTACAGCCAGACAGTATCTGGAAACGGTTAGCCACCTATGTTAAGAATGGGAAAATTCTTCACCCTGCCCCCGATGTACATAATGCTTAATTATTCACATCATTTTTTTTAAAAAACCTGGATAATAAAAGTATTCTCATAACACTTATTATCAAAGATGAATAAGGAAAGCAATTCAGCGGTATCTGATTCTGGAGATTTGTGTGAAGACTTTTCTCCTTTTAATAACCATAAATATAATACAGCGCTTCTCACCTTTTTTTTCTTTTTCTTGCTGTGACCCTTGATCTGTGACCGCGACAATTTTAAAGTCTCAACCATGACAATATTCACATAATCATATGGGAAATTTATTATAGAAATGTTGTCGCGACTTTACTATAGAAGTATTGTCGAGATTTTACTATAGAAATATTGTTGTGGTCACGAATAAATAGTGTATAAAAAAATCCACGACAAACCCGAGAGGTGTTAGGTGACCCCTGGCAAATTGTCATTCAACCCCAAAAAAAGTCGTGACCACCAGGTTCAGAACCACTGCTCTAGTAGGTGTGAATCCTGATGTGATGGATGATATCAAGGTGTAGAATCGCATCCTGTGAAGTGTTTTTTTTATTTTTATTTTTTGCATTCATGCAGCAAGCTGTCCAGACTCTGATCAGTGCTTTTTTATGTTTTCAGGTAGATAATGCTATTGCGTTATGCTCAGAAATGCACAATATTAAAGAAGCTATATATGAGTTTAAGAAGAAGCTGGAAGGCATTGGAGAAGGCTACCAAATTCAGGTAATTTTTTCAGGAAGCGATACATGTAGTTATGATTATATAGATTGCCAGCAGTTTACGAAGGCTTTCTCTGCAAAGATTACTTTTTAAATGTATGGAGAATAAATATAGGAAATAATTTCAGACTCTGGGAAACTGGAAATAACTAATATGTTCAAAAACATCAAAGCAATTACAAATTACTATTACAAAATAGTTCGAGGGGATATGCATTAATCTGTAGATAAATCTGGCTTATAGAATTTTGATTAGAAATGGATTTTGCGCCACTCACCAATACTGCCCATTCCCATCTTTAACGCTTAACCTTTGCTGTCCCATATCTATGAACTATTTTGGCACTTATATAAACTAATGACCTGGCATTTGGGTTACTGCCCTCATACCCTTCTATCTGTGTATGTAAGTCTCTCTCCTATTTAGATTGTAAGCTCAACAGTGCAGGGACCTCAATATTCTTGTTTTAATCACTGCCTGGCACTTACAGTGTAGTATCTTCATGATTCTATGCTTGTAGATTACTATGGTACTAATTTCTGCCATGTTTACATTATAATCGTATTTTGGAATTGTACCGCTCTATGTAACTTAGTGGCACTTTATCATTAAAAATATACCCACACATATTGACAGTTCTCTTCTTAAATACAATTTCACTCTGATGCCACCTGCCTGCTAACTTTACTTCTATGGAGGTATATTTTAGAGTATTGCCAAAAGAGTTTCCTTCCTTATATTAAGAAGATGCACCTCTTCAATCCTAACCACACTGCATAGCCTTAAAATGCATTGGCGTGGGCCATTTGTCTTGAAGAGGAAGGAAACCGTCTTTCTCTGATTCATAACAATCTCTGTGGATTGTATAAACAGGACACACTTGATGTCAACATTTTCAGGAAGATGCAGTTAATGTTAACACTCCCCGAATGTGTCTCTGTAATGAGTCCCCCTGGAGATCGCAGACAGGGAATGAATATCTGATTCATATTGTTTGTCATTCAGGAAGCAGCACATTCCAGCAGAACACTTTTTAGGAAATTTGTCTTCATTTGTATGTACATCAATGATTTTATCTCTATCTATGACTGTTGTATCAAAAGTTATTTCACATGGATAGGTCAGATAGAGAAGCCATATTGGAAGATAAGCCACTAAATATGAGGTCAAAGACACATAACCCAATATGGGGGTTATTTACTAAGGTGCGAATTCAACTGTCAAATTCTCCAACAGCGGATTCCCATAGAAGATCCGCGACCGAGAAAATTTCCCCATTGTAAAGTTGCAACCGTGACAATTTTTGAAGCTGCCACTGCAACAGTTTTCCAATGTAAAGTCGCAACTGTAACATTATTCTCATTATAGTGATGCGACTGCGACAGTAGCCGTCTATTGCGACTTTCTTTAGCTGGCGAATTCTCACCTATACGCAACAATTTGGACCTTGGTGAATAAACCCCTATGTGTATCTCGTCCTTCACTGGCTCTTAGATGAAACATAGGCTAGGTTCACACAGTGGGTATATTTAGAAAAGCGTGTCTAGAATATATGTATTCCAGCGTATTTTCTAGATGCGCTTTTCCATTGTACTTACCCGATACAGTGTGAATGCTCCCTCAGCGTTCGCGGCTTCTGCTATCTGGCCACATTCTATGCACAGTGTGCATATGCTAGCCAATATGCAACGTCAAGCATTCATGCATGCTCGCGTTATGCGCTAGTATGCTCGGAAGAAGGTAAGTTACATAGGGATTTGCTGCGTGACTTTTTTTTTTATGCGTGGCTTATAACGATAGTGTGAACCTAGCCTTAAGGGACATTGCCTCCATAAAAAAACACTTTAAAAGAACAGTAACACCAAAAATTGAAATAGTCTAAAATGCATTTATGGTTACTATATATTAAATCTGTGCTTCCTAACATTGTAATTTGTATGCATAACTTATGATATTTGGCTATTAAGCTTTGAAAATTGAGCTTTAGGGCACATTTCCTATATATGCCTTATGTAAAGTAACTTAGGACTGCATTAAGGGGGGAATTCACCAAGCTCCGAAGTGAGGCGCGTAGTGTTCTCCTCACTTCGGAAAAACTGATGCTGATGTCCTGCACGCGGACATCAGCATGCGCATTAAAGGGCTTCCCCTCCCAGCGAGGAGACTCAAGTGCTCTCGCCGGGAGGGGAATCCCTTTAATGCGCATGCTAATGTCCGCGTGCAGGACATCAGCATGCGCATTTCAGTTTTTCCGAAGTGAGGCGAACACTACGCACCTCACTTCGGAGCTTGCTGAATAACCCCTAAGTCTGTTTAACAACATGACTGCTATCAATAAAGATACGAACAGACAATAAAATTCATGAATTTAACATAAAAAATAAAGTAATATTGTTTGAATAATTGCCATGCCAGTCCAAATGGAATTTTTTATTTTATTGGTGTTACTGGTCTATTAATATGTATCTGAGGAGGATGGGGATAATGTTTCACAATTTAGACTAGTGTTGGAAAAATTGACTTACTTTAAAACCATATGGGCACAGCAAAAAATACTGGCACAGACACTTCACTGGAAAAATTCCTGACATCTGTATTTTTATAGTGAACCACTATGGTTTAATGTTAGTCTATGTATGGGAAGTAATAGGGAACGGAGTAGCTATTGTGGGGTTCCAAGGCAGTTTCACACAGCTATGAAACTGCGCTCTGGCTCCCCCTCCTGACCGGCATCGGCGATCCAGAGCAGCATCAACGTCATCACACCAACTCCCGTCATGCGCAGTGATGATTTCACCACTCAATTCACCCAATGCTGAGTAGCAAAATCATGACTGCGCATGCCTGGAGTAGGCATGATGACATTGACACCACTCTGAATCGTCGATGCCTGTCAGGAGGGGGAGCCAGAGTACAGTTTCATCGCTGTATGAAAAGATAAGAGAGTATAGGTGATACCTTTTATTAGCTAACGAAATAGATGGTAAATCGCTGTATGAAGCTACTTTCAAACTTCAGAAAAGCTACTCCGTTCCCTTTGAAAGTTAGCACTTCCCACCTAGTGCCAAGTACATTTTATAATCAATTTTATTTTATTTCGGCCCTTACTTCTCCTTCAAGCTTTTCTATTTGGACTCTTTTTTTTTATCTGAAATCATGAATTAATACAGGAATGTTATTTGTTGTACAGACAGACACAAAGTAATAATGTGCTGTAATGCCGGTAACACCTGAAAAAGCAAATCGCTATTTGGATTGGCATGGCAGTTATTGTTATGCAGTATCTATAAAAACCTTTATACGTTTATCATATTTATTTATGTATTTTTCAATCACAATTTCTAGAAATGTTTAAGAATTTGTAGAACATATTATTTTATCAGCATTTTAAGTATCAGACACATAAGGGGTATTTTATGTATTTATTTGCTTTCTTCTCCTTTAAAACAACATACCGTTGCCATTATGCTATTATTTTAAACATACTGAATTATTTCTCATTTATGTGATTCTAGTGCATCCAGCCATTATATAGAATATAGCCCATATATCTATCATACAGAGAAGCAGGTAAAGAAAGTACATTTAAAACCCCCTATCCCCAAACAGAGAATGAAGTTGATCTGTTGTTGTTCCACTGCTAATATACGTTACTAAATAGTACACATTCTTTTGAGGCATAACATATTTTGGGTGTTGTATCCCTTTAATAATGGATTGTTCCAAGTGGAAAATCCCACCTCCATCTCCCCCCACGCTGTGCCTTCCTGCAGTCCTGCCAAGGGTTGCAGTAGTCCTAGCAGGTATCCCTGGGGGCTCAAGCCTGAATGGAACAACTGCGACCCCAGGAGCTCTTCTTCTGTTCCCTATCATTCTTCTTTCGGTCCATATTTAACCATGCTTCAGATTGTCCACGCCTGCTCACTTACATAGACCACAAAAGCATAATTTAGATTTGTCTCCTTCTGTGGTCAAAGTCAAACCTAAGTTGCGTGGGAGGCTCAGATTTTACTAGAAATATTAGCAGCATTAATGGCCAGCTGAGTCTGCTTGCACCATTACTTGCCAAAGCAGCAGTATAGTCAGGAATAATCAGTTGGCTGAGGGTTGGATTTGAGCAACTGCCTCTGGTTTATTGTAGGATTTTGCTTTTTTCCACTACAGTCCAACCAAGAATATGAAAATGTATTAGTCCTGGCTAAACCAGAAGCATTTTTCTGCAGTATTATTTGTGCAGAAGTAACCAGCTGTATATACTACACTTTACCTTTTATTTAGCGACCATATCATTATTTTTAATTTTTCTTAATTTTTATTGAAACATTAAATCCAATAAACATGTTACAATACAATTGTTATTTAACATATATAACATCATCATTGTGTATTTTACATGTGTATTTATAAACTTCAGTCATCAAATAAAAGATTCTTAACGTCTGGGACATTGTGTTTTAATGATCACTTACTTTTTTTGGGGGTTGAGGGTCGTTGGGTAAAGGGTAGCACACCGTATATGGGGGTAATCTGGGTAAGGGGAGTGGGTGGGGGGGATAAGGGGAAGCACAGCTTTTCCTTAGATATCATTCAAATATTTTTTTTTGTGTTAAATCCCAAGGTTTTCTGATGTATAGTATCTTTCCTTTCTAAATATGTAAAAGGCAGAGTCTCCAGGGGGTTCCCCATGTATATATATTTTTGTTGTTGTATTGAAAGTGGGTGAGGTTTGGAACTTCATCCAAGGTCACCGAATTGCTGTAAAGCGCTGGTGGCTTTCTGGTTCTTGTGCAATGAGCTCCTCATAACAGTATATTTCATTCATTTTATCTGGCCAGTTTTTGATGGAGGGAGGATTTTTGTTTTTCCAGTTTTGTGCCATTAATAGCTTTGTTACGCTATTGGATATTGCTTGTAGGGAGTTTTTGTACAGTTTAAAGCTGGTTGTTGGGTTTTGTCATATAATTGCTCGAGGGGAGATGTCCAAATCTTCTTCCATTTGTTACTCCATAATGTTTTTAATTTGTTGCCAAATTGGCTTAATCTCAGGGCATGTACAGAATATGTGTATGACATCTGCCTTTGGGAGATTGCATCTCCAACATATATCCGGGTGATTTGGGAAGATTTTGTTTAATTTGGTTGGAGTTAGGTACCAGTTTGTGTAAGTCTTATAGTTGGTTTCTTTTAGTTTGCTGCAGTTGACGCTGTATCATTATTATAGTCTTTTTGTATGTAAAGGAATTTCTGAACTGCGTTTTGACTCCACCATTTCCAAAGTCGTGATTTCAGATTCTGGTGGCGCCATCTGTTGTTGTATACTGTGCAAAACAAGAGAGAGTCCCTACAGCAGACATTTCCAAACATTCTGGGATAAAGTTCCAGTAACACCAGGAAATAAAGTTGCCGATTGGACTCCCATGGCTGTTATTTCTACAAAGTACTTGTAAAATCTTTCAGTTCATTTCCTGGTTTTTATTGCTTGAAATTTTTATTGATTCTGATGCAGCAGCCATATTTTATCTTTTAAAAGGGCAGTAACACCAAACAAAGAATAAGATACTTCAAATGCATTTATAGTTTGCTGTATGTAAGCCACCCACCACAGGGTGTGGGATTTAACCCCTTTTGTAGGGGTGCTATACCAGGCAACTCAGATTAGAACCCAAGGTAGTAAGCCTCGCCTATAAATGGAGATGTATTGAACTAGCTTTTACACGTCAGATGCTGTGGGTATATAGGTGCAGTGATGTACCTCTATATAACAATTAATGAAGGAGGGCGCCAGTTATTCATGCTTTAATAAATAGTGAATACTTTATTTTCCGGAAACAGGGAAAAATGCAGCCAGATAATGCATTTGGTGTCGGGTAAACTTCAGCATTTACAACTTTCAATTTCATGGTTCACACAGTTTTACACGCATCAAATAAACTGGTTCAGAGTCATTATTTGATTGCGGTTGAGTTGCACTTTGAGTTTCACAGCAGTCGCTCTTCATCGATTACAGACAGCAAGAAAATGTAACTTACAGTAGCAACAGTGATTAGTTTGCAGTTACCCTTTGATATGTAGTTCCACCCCTCGTTCATTGGATGCTTTTAAACAGGGCCAGCTTATCAGGGTTGCTAAAAATCACCTGTTTAAAAGATTCACAAATTAAACACTGATTTACCCCTCCAACTCTAGGCAGTCCTCCCAATTGCATGTTTTTATTCACTTTCTTATAGGCTCTATTGTACATTTAGGGGGGTTATTGACTAAAGTGAGAATTCGACTGTCGAATTCTCAAACAGCGGATTCCCGTAGCAAATCTGCAACCGTGACAAGTTTCCCATTATAAAGTCGCGACTGTTACATTTATAAGAGTACTACTACTATTATTTCAAAGCAGTCTTGTTGCCAAAGATTTTACGTGTTTCTATGTGTATAAGATGCACAAATGGTTTGTGTGTACTTATACTGTAAGTCTGCATGAGTATACAGTATTTAAAGTGGAGCTTTATATAACCACTTGCTTCCTATTTAAAAAAAGCATGTTCATCTTTGATGTTGTGGTTTAACAGGATTTATCAGAGTTTGGGTTACAGCTCAGAGATCAGTACGTGTGGGCAGATTTACCATGAAACATGTTTCGAGCAAATAAATTAGAGATCTGCGCAGATGGCAAAAAATGTTCAAAAAGTATCAAATCAACAGTTTATCTGCCAATCTGTTCAGTGGGTTTTCTGCCAGCTCTTTAATAAAAACCCACTCTTAGTCCAAGGAACATAATGTTTTCCTAGAACTGTAAGCATTTCTGCTATGTGAGCCCCTGAATTTACACATTCTTTCCTTAACCCCTTCACTGAAACAAGGACCTATTGCACAGATCCATGTGTTGTAAGTAACCTGAACTGTGTAAGGTTAAGCGGAATGTTGCATATTGTCAGTGACGGTAGAACATTCGCCTAGACTTTTGCTTAGCCATAAATTGTATCTTCATAGTTGTTTATTCACAGCTCACTTTAATAATAACACATTTAAACAGAGTAAATTTACAATAGGAATGAGTCAGCCAATTAAAAACAGCTGCATAAGGTTTCAGTTGTCACTGGTAAATCCCTTTTAAAGCGCCAGTAACGTTAAAAAAGAAATTGGATTGCCATGAGTTACTCAAGTACAGCACTTGTAAAAATGTTATCTTTAAAGCAAAATTCATGAACTATATTCTGTCTGTTTTTATCTTTAACGATAGCAGCCAGGTTGGATGTGTACTTTAAACATTGTTTTCTATGGTGCTTAGATAAAACGAGTTCAGGAACACTTTTTTTGAAGCTGAATAGCTAAATATACTGTGTAGACACAGTTAAGATTTTCTGCAGGTTGAATATATTTTATAACTATAAATGCATTTGAGGCATCTTCAATTTTGGTGTTACTGTTTTGCAAAGAAACTGTTCGTTCTTCCTAAATCCTTTATCCCAAAATGTTTGCTTGATTGATGATTTTCCTAGAAATATTTCTGAAAATAAGCAGGAGTTTATTTCTGTTGTTGTTTCATATTGTTTCTCTGTGTATTTACAGTTCAGGCAGGGTTGACAACCCAATCCTATTTTCAGAAACTGGAAACTGAGAAAAAGCACAAAAAGAAATGCACGGCACTAAGTGCCTTATCAAACAATAC
>WMED01022433.1:0-11261 GCA_019650415.1 Pipa parva | reverse complement strand
AAAAATGCTAGGGGCGCCCCTGGCATTTGCCTACTCTGCCTAATGGCAGAGCCGGCACTGCTTAAATATTTTACTATGGCCTCACTATCCAACCATACCCCTAACCATTTATTTTTAGGATGGCACCGGTGGTTATTATCTTATGGTTATTAGACCTTATGTACAATCGTCAACTGGCATATTTCTCAGTATTTACTTGTGTATTAATATTTAACATGGCACAAGACTACAGAATGGTTTTTGTCCCATGGTATTCTTCTTTATAGTCATTTACATGGGGGGGAAAAATATTTTTATAAACAATAAATCTTGACCTGGGTCAGATCAGGCAATCCACAGTCAGAGTAGGAAAAAGCCACCCTAAAGACATCCACTGGAATGTAATTAAATATAACGATAATCTCTATGAATTAGGAAACAAATGATTTGATTTTTTTTCTCCAGTAGTTGTATTGTTATAGTCCTCCTTAGCTTTTGTGAACTTTGACTCTGATAATCAGCTGAAAACTGAAATTTCCAACAGCTAGAAGGTCATGTGTCTGACCTTTTAATTAAAGCTCTGTAAATCACAAATGATCTTGAAAATGAGGTTTTTCTAATAGTGTTGCCACTGTCAGATACGATTTTGGTACAGTAGTGCCATCTGCTGGGTTAATAGAAAACCAATCTAACACAGTAATAATAGTTATACAGCAGATACCACTAGATTTCTTATTTTTTGTTTACTGTGGACTTATGCTACGCTCAAGTGAAATTAGTCCAGGAATTGTCAGTCATTTTCTCTCTCACTAAAATGTTCTAGTCTAGTTTTACTGCAAAAAAGGATTAGTCGAACCCTTATGAAAAGTCAGCCAGGTTTGTTGTGACCTGCAATAACAACTCATTGTGAGACACAGATGATACTATACAATAAATTGGTTTTCTGATATGGTCTTTCTCCATTTTTACCCTTCATTAAAAAACAAATAATACACAAGGCATTTTATGCCGGGGTCAAAGGTGCTCTCAATATTCCAAATCAGCAACCTTTTTTCCCGTTCTCCCATCCAGTAAAGGTTTAATGGACTGCTGAGAAGGCGGACAGGGCAATACATCCTGCCAGCCGCATGGAGCCCACGGATCGGCAGTGGTCTGCGGCCTGGTATTTGAGGACCCCTGTTCCAAATGACAAAATGTGTACAAAAGTGGTTTGAAACTGTTGAAATTTAAATAAATGAAATGTGTTTTATCATATTTTTAACACCAGCCTCATCTGCCACTGCCCTGCATCAGCAGTGACTATGGTATCGACTTTAACAGACTAGGCCAATAAAGGATAAAGTAACTATAGTTGGTTAAGCTACTGTATGCATAGAGCAGCAGGCCATGAATATAACTTACTATTGTTTTTAGCTTCTATCTGTATTCTGCACTTTGAGTGCCCTTAGTTACTGCTCACTCAATACATGCAAGGGTATCAAGCTACAGACAATAAATACTCCAGATCTTGGCAAAAACGTAATCACGGCTACCCTTAATCATTTCGTTATTTTTTTGCTTCTCCTTTACCGTCAGAGTAATGTTCTAGTCAAAGATCTGTTTCACGCAGGGTTTGCTTCTCCATTACACCAAAAAGGCCCCCACAGATGAAGTTTTATTTACCGTATATACTCGTGTATAAGTCGAGAAATTTTAGTTAAAAAAGTCATTTAGAATAGCACAGTCGACTTATACACGAGTGAGGTTAGGTTTGAGAGCAAAAAAAAAAAAAGATCAGAGCAGGCTAGAGGGAGCTGCTTGGAGCTAAAACACAAACACACAGCACAGCAGGAGAGGCACTGACCCGAATCTGTAAGTAATTACAGCACACACACACAAGAGCACTGAATAAACTCATCTGGGGTTAGTTGAGCAAGCCTGTTAACAGCATCCACCCATTGCAGACTCTCACACCAGCAAAAGGCTGGGGCACGACTGGAGCAAACAGAAGAACATTCAGTCAGGGACTGCCCCTTAAAGGAGAACACACTAAACTGTAACTGACAGAAATACATAAAATCTTATTGCTATCTTGTATTTTTACAACAATTCTTTAATATGTTATGCAAACAAAACCCCCAAGTTTTACGCTCTACTTATCCATGGGTCATAGCAAATTTCATAATTGTTGGCCCAAAAACTGTCCTCAACTTATACACAAGTATATGCTTACTACTCTGAAAACATTATTACATGCAGTCTCTCTTCATACAGAATGTTTTGTAAAAGCAATACCTTTATATATATTTATATATGTATGTTGTTGTAGTGTTACTTTCCAAATTGATTTCAACTGTTAATCCATGAAAAACTTTTGGAAGATCTCATCCGGTCCTGCAACTTCAAAAGAAAGCACTGGGGGCTTATTTACCAAAGGCATTGATTTCATTGCAGCTATTTACAGTGTAGTGAGCTGCTGTTTAGTATTTTTTCTCTGGTTTTCACACATGTAATCATGGATAGCAGGATTATACAAGGCCTTAAAAACAAACTTGGGGGGGGGGGTTTCTTGACAAGCACAAGAACTGGGTACTTACTCATTCAGTGTTGTGCTTGAGATCACATAGACAACATTCTTTAGGTGACTGACTGGGCCCCCTTGGTTTTTTGTGCCTCCTACAGCAGGATCCACTCATTTGGCACTTTTTTTGCTGGAGAGAAAGCAGAATTCCTCATAAAACCATAAAATATGTTAGATTCTGAAATAAGGTAGCCAGTGTGAATCCAAAATGCATGTTTTTATTCTCCTGATATTGGTGTCTAAAAAGAACAGCTAGGAACTTTATGCAGGTGAAAATCTCCCATTAGTGATGATAAACTACAGTGATTACAAGCTATTTGGGTGACATTCCAACAGGATGAAGGTGAGTGTGCTGATGTGGAGATCGTAATCCTACCCTGGTATTTCCATCATTTTCCTATTAAAGCCATTTGGCAATCCATTACTGCAGAAGCACTGTCAATTTATTAACAGGGTAAATCATTTACTAAGGTCTAGTAACCGAGCACAATCAATAAGACCTCAGTGAACGCTAACTGTTGACTGGCTGCTAAGGGTCACTAAATCTCAATAAATGATTCTCTGTATTGATGAGTTCAATTGCATATACTAGATGCACTATCCACACACTAAGGAGGTTATTGACTAAAGTGAGAATTTGACTGTCGATTTCTCAAACAGTGGATTCCCATAGCAAATCTGCAACAAATTTCCCATTGTAAAGCCACAACCATGACAATTTTAAAGCTGCAATTGTGACAATATTTCCATAGTAAAGCCGCAACTGCAACAGTATTTTGCAACTGTCTATATCTGGTGAATTCAAAACTTTCCACAACAATTTGGACTTTAGCCATTGACCCACTCAGTGTACTGCTACTAGATCAGCATTCATCTCACAATCATCAGCCCAGGATTGTGAGATGAATGCAGCGCCTATCCTCCTTACTTCCTGGGTATGTATATGATATGGGACGTGTCATAGGACCAACCCCCCTGCTCATTTTGGAAAAACTTTCTTAAAGCACAGGTGCAGAACAATTTTTCTTTTTCATTCTGCGCCTGCACTTTAAGAAAGCTTTGCTGAAACCCAGGATGTGAGGAGGAGCAGCACTGCTCTAATCTCATGATCATGGGTTGAAGATCATGTGATGAATGCTGATCTAGCAGCGTACTCCTGCTATTTCCATCAGGTAAATATTGAATTTAACTATAGTTCTCCTTTAAATAAAAGACTTCGGGGTTTTTTAAAATTTATTAATGGAATGCTAGTGCTGATTAGGTTCCTTCTTATACTTAGATTGGAGGCATGCTACGTGATTTATATTACTCTAAAATGAGTAATCCTAACTACGTATATTTGCTTTTGACTGAGTAAACTGCAGCATGAATGCATGTTCTTCCTTTGTAATACTTTATCTTTATTATTACTGTACCCAGATAGACAAAGGTTTTATTATATGCACCTACCACTGGGAAATGGCTCAATGATTTTTGAAACTACTTTACTTTACAATACATTATTTACAATACATTATTCTTTCCTGAAGTTTGAATTTGATTAGGTAAACTGTATAAATGTCATGAAACCTGTTGTGTGGCTGAAGAGATTTTAGCCCATATTTTTCTTGTAATTCTGAAAACGTTTTGTATGAATTATACTGGATGTTTCTTAGAATCCTGCATTATAGCTACTTTATTGCACTTACACACAGTGCTCCTAAACATTAAAGCAATGGAACACTTCACACCCCACTGTTTCATTCACTAAGACATCAAAAAATACCATTAAAAGTGAGAATGTAGCAGCAGTCTTTTTAATGAAAGGGAAGGAATATTACTATAAACAGTGATTCAGTTTATTTTTATATAGTTCCTACAGGAACTATATATGTATCAGAGGAAAGATAAGTTATAATAGATAGAAGGTACAATGTGAGTTATGCAGAAAAGCAGTGAGACAATGCCATATACAGTACCTAGGAGATAACAAACTAATTCATACCACAGATAATTAAAACATGAGCTGGAGAGTACAATGCATGCTGGAACAGAACAAAACTGCACATTTACACTCCAAATATCCTATTTTTTTAAAGGACCTTATTTTCAGTTTGGCCTCACCCCTCTCCACATTGATTATATTTCTGCCAGCAATTCTGCAGGAAAATATACCCGCTGGTGTTATTCACTCAGCAGTAGGGAATTATCACTTAGTACCATATTTCTTTCACCTCGTTGTTTTCACACTATATTATTCAGCTCCAGCAAGTTAAATCAAGACACACCCCAGTAAGTGGTTAGACCATATGTGTCATGTAAGGGTCTGTATACCTGGAGGTTTTAATAACAAGATATGAAAAAAAAACAAACAGCCTCAAGTCTCCTGAATGACTGGCAGATAGACCTTTTTTTGACAGAAAGCCTTATGAGGATAGTTTTCCCATCCTAGACATGTTGAACTAGTCAAAAAAGAATTGGTGTTTATCTGATTTTCCTGATTAATTGTGGTAGTTAGGCAGGAATCAATAAAAAGGATGGATGTCCATTGCTGTTACTGCATAAAGGTCTAGTTGCGTACATAATAAAATAACTTTTTATGCTATTCTGTAAATAGGGACACTCAGGGGGTTATTCACTATAGTCCGAATTGTTGCGTATAGGTTCAAATTCGCTAGATAAAGACAGTCGCAATAGGCTGCTACTGTCGCAGTCACATCTTTATAATGAGAATATTGTCGCAGTCACGACTTTATTGTGGGAAAATTGTCGCAATCTTAACTTTAAAAAATTGTTGCAACTTTACAATGGGGACATTTTAGTGGATTTACTATGGGAAAAATTAGGAAAAACTAAATTGTTAAAAAGATAATGCAAGATGTAAACCCAAAAAGCACTTTTAATGATGCCCGCTTTTGATTATAAGATGGGATTTGAAACAGCATCTCTCTAATATTAATTAGTCCAAAAAGGAATAGTCAACAAACAAAAATTTGTGGTGCAGGTTATTTTCTTAGATATCATGATAGTAAGCCAAAAGGTCTGTATCTGTATCAATAGAGACTATATTTCTTTTAGCAGACAAGGGGCAATATTGTTAGCAGACAATTGCAGAGGGAAAGCAGATGAATATATATAATTAATATTCCATTCCCAAATTTCAGTTATTAAGAATTTCGATTTTACCTTTTTTAACTTTTAATTTTCCAACTCCAGGATCCAAAAAGTATAACATATGTCACTCTTTGGGATGTGATGTAATATGTCTGTACTCTATACACACAGGGGGTTTATTTAATTCTTGCCAGTAGGTAAATAGAGCTTTATTTATATACAGGGTTTACTTACACTTTAATCCATCATTCATCGTGCTGCTTCACCCTAACCTATTTACTTACATTTTTAGAAAGTATAGGTGTTGTGGGGATATTAGCATTCTAAGGGGCTGTTCTGGCTAAAAATAGAACTATAAAGTGAGTGCTTGGGCTGCAGCTCCAGAACATTTAATTAAACAAACCCTTGTGCTCTCTCTCTGTATTTTGGGGTGTTTGGTGACTGCACCCTTACAAATACCCTTACATATTGGTCTTTGTTTTGTTCAGAAAACATTGATCTTTTATGTTTAGGTTGATGCTGGGATTCTAATGTAGATTTTTTCAGGTAAATGCTGTTTTACCTAATAAACAGCTAAATATATATACTTTGGGGAGGTTGCATTTGTTTTGCTAGTTCCAAATTGGGCATATCAGAGAAATGTTGTTTTGACATCTTGAACATTTTTACAGGAAACCATCAGAAACCTTGGATTTCCATGAGGAAATGTGTCCAGAAGTCTGCATCCACAGCAACAAGCTTGGTATTACTATATAACTGAAGGTTATGGTGGAGTATTTGATATATGAAGGTTATGCAAGGTGGGCACTTAAGCTACAACACCAACACCAGTTTGGTCAAAATTTCCATTGCAAGCACTTGTACATATTGGGCATTGTTCTGTTCAGGAGGCATCAGATAAAGCTTTGTATTTGGGGTTCTAAACCCCATGGGTGTTTGTGTCTATAATTATGCTTGAACAGAAACCAGAGAAAGACCTGTAAAGGACATACAATTAACCTGCACACCTTTTAAAATCAATTATTTCTTTAATTATCATTAAAAAATCATTCAGTGTTTAGGGTGTTGTGACAGTCAGATACATAGTACCCTTGAAGTTTGTATTAATACCTAAGGGGAGGAATAGGTATTAGTACAAACTTCAAGGGTACTGTGTATCTGACACTGAATTTTACTATAATTAAGACATGTCAGCTATCCCACACCCATTTTTTCTTTTCAACAATCCTACTATCTTCTCTTTTCTTTGGTGGCTTAGTAATTTAAAAAATATTTTTAAGGATAATTTAATAAAGAAATGTTTATAAAGGTGTTTTGGTTAATTGTATGTATAATTTTATTTATAAAGCGCTACAAATTTACTCAGCGCTGTCACTGTACAATTCAGCATTACAAATATAATACAGACATGGGAAAAGTGCATTAAACAATACAAGTAAAATATCACAAGGATACTTCACTTAAAGTGCTAGGTTGTGGTTGACAGTAGAAGTTGGAGATCCCAGCCCCATAGAGCTGACAATCGAAATGGGAGGAAGATTGTAACAATGTTCTGAAACACAGGTCAATAAATACAAATATTAAGCATAAATAACTTATTAAGGATAAAATAATATACAAAAAAAGTCAGTGATATCAGTGCCATTGATCCAAAAGGTAGCACTTCAGTTTGGTTTTGAAAGTGCAGAGGGAATATTCCTGGTGAAAGGAGTATAGAATTCCAGATGTGGGGGGCAGAAAGAGAAAATGGTTTAAGACAAGAAAGGGCAGTATTGGTATGTGGCATGCAAAGCTGGTTGCTTTAAGAAGAGTACAGTTGATGTCTAGGAATGTACGGGCATACGAGTGAGGAAATGTAGGGAGGGGCAACGGAGTGAAGTGCCTTAAATGTCAAAAGGAGAACACTGTAAATGATTAATTTGCTTACAGGGAGCCAAGGAGCAGAGAGTGATTGGGAGAAAGACTGTCTCCTCTTGGGAGGGAGGAAGAAAATTCTGGCAGCATTTTTACTATAACACTGTATAAAGATCAGGAATGGAGTAGCAGAGTGTGATTTTCCTAAATTTTAGCAATCCTATAAATATGTTTGCACAACAAAACCTGGTATGGCTAGATTTGGCTACTGAACCACTGGGTGTTAAAACACTGGAATATTCGGCATTTTGCATTATAACACTAGTTTTTCCATTTTATTTATTAACAATTTATTAACGGCTTAGGAACATGGCCACTTCTACACATTTGTACAAAACAACATAGTGTGCATAGAACAATTTACCATGGCACCCTTAATTTTTGCACAGCATGATTTTAGATCAACTTCATGTGTGCTGCAGCATGTCCCTTCCCTGCCTCGTCTTTGGCTCTCCAAGTAAAAGGTGAAATGAAAATCACAAAGTAATGTTCTTCATTGATAGAATTTCCTCTTGACTGATTACATAAGTAATCCATATACTGCAAACTTCAGTGGAGATGCCAGAGTATAAGAACTGACAAACATTTAGAATGACTTGATTAAGTGCATATACTGAGAATTCTTATTGCTTTTTTCTTGTTGCTATGGAAATATGCAAAGAGAATAATGGATTATACACACACACACACGCATATATATTTAAAAGAAGAAATATAGCTGTACTCGCCGCCTTATTAATGAAAAGTCCAACTCCAGGTGCCTGTACTAGGGGTATGACCAACCTCTGTTTGATATAAATTTGTAGAACAGCACTGTACCTTCTACAATTTTATATATATATATAACAATACATGACAGAAGGGAAAAGCCATAGATCGAGTGCAAGCTATTTGAATATCCTATTATTCTTTACAGTGTAGATACATTATTTCTTATAATTTATAAAAAAAATTGTTTGCAACACTAGGACCCCCCAAGACTACATTACCTATAATCTATACAACTTTTATATAAAAATTACTGGCAATAATCACAAAGGCAATAGGGACTTTATGTAACACAACAATATACAGCAATATACCCTATCTTCTTCTGTACATGAAATGTAATCCACAATCAGGGGGATACAGCTGACAAGTTAACAGCAGGATCACTGGAAACTAGTACTTAACAGGGTCCAAAACAGAATTTCTTCTGCTCCAAACCCCATGGAGCTTAAATTGCAGGCTGGCTGGCATGCTATATGGTAAGTTAACTGGCTTACCTTAAAACAGAGAACTGTGGCAGTACAAAGATCAGAGGGTCTAGGACTTCCTCCTGAGCTCTCTTGAGTTGATACTGAGGTGTAAGATGCAGTGATGGGCTTAAGATAGCTTAAACTTGCTTAGTCAGGGTCTGTGCTGTAGACACAGCACAAACAGTAGGTGAGCCTAAGTCCTGGAAGTGGCGATGCTGTGTTCTTTGTTTTAATGTTGAAACAAAGAGCTCAGAAAACTGCCAAGTAAGCACCCTACCTGACTCAAAGGGCTGATTCTCAACAGGCAGTGCAGGCTGGCTGGAGGTAAACATGGCCTTTAATAAAGAAAGTGAAAGGCAGAAAGTGTTTTTGCAGTAAAACAACTATTTGATGATCTAATAAATTTATTTTCCTAACATGCTGTAAAATCCCTTTCACATATATTTGTTGCTTTTGCGAATTAAACAGTCCTTTCCACAGTCTGAACTGAACAATTCTATTAGAAAGAAATATTCAGGGGGTTATTCACTAAAGTCCGAATTGTTGCGTTTAGGTGCAAATTCGCCAGATAAAGACAGTCGCAATAGGCAGCTACTGTCGCATTTGTGTCTTTATAATGAAAATATTGTTACAATCGCAACTTTTTTATGGGAAAATTGTCGCACTCTTAATTTTAAAAAATTGTTGTGACTTTACAATGGGGAAATTATAGCAGATTTACTACGGGAATCTGCTGTTTGAGAATTCGCACCTTAGTGAATAACCCTCTTTAGTCTTCACAAAAAATATACCATGCACAGCCAATTTAACATTGAAGGATTGCTTTTCTCTACCTTATGCTAAGTGCATATCAAGGTAAATTGGATTGTGATGTTTTTCATCACATTGAATCTAATTAAAACAATTGTATGGCTTTAAAACCACAGGACATCTCAATTTATGTAGGTTGATTATGTTTTATGTTATGTTATGTTTTATGTTATGTTTTATGTTATGTTATGTTTTATGTTGTGTTGTTATGTTATGTTACTATGTTGTAGTCTACCAGGATGTTTCAAATCAAATGTAATTCCTTAACACGGACTACTTCATGTATATAATTCTTGCTCTAAGAATCAAAATAAAGCTCTGCAGGTAAACTAATCCTAGGGCACAGCTAGCACACATCCTCCAGATGCCCATTTGTCACAAAGGCTGTAATATCCTTTTACTTTGTCCCTCAGATACCCACAGAAAAAGTCACCTTTACAGGCGGATCATCTCTTTAAGCTGGTAGGGTAAGAAAGACAATTATTTTACAGAACATCCCCTTATACTGTATATCTTTGGTCACGTGGACCAACATGTGTGCTTATGTTACATGGAAATTCTACAATACTCGAGTTAAAATGTTAACAGTCACAGAAAAACCTATAAATCAATAATTTATCATAATTTTCTATTTGTCAATATTTTTTTTTTACTTATTTCTTTATTGTGACATATTCAAGTTAAACATTGTACAAACTTTGCCATATTCAAAATGTTTCACACAATGCAAATAACAGAACTATAAACAAATAGGACTCAGATGTAGGGAAGGCAGTTGGTTCCAGTTTACATGCCCTTGACAATGAAACTGTGCTGTCTTGGGGACTGTGAAAACCCAATTGCTTTTTATATTTGAGTCTTTACATAAAATTCTGCGACTGATGACTGCAAAGTAGTTTATCTTTGTCAACATAACTAAGGCTAAAAAGACATGTTTACAATAACATAATTTTTGCTCTTATACAATATTATTAGTACAAAATCAGAATAAAGACTACTGTTTAGAGCAGTGATTTTCAACCAGAGTTCCGCAAGGACAAGCCAGGGGTTCCACAACATATACTACATACTACGTGCAGGTAGGCAGGTTAGCCGGGATACGGTCCCGATTACTGATGTCGGTATACCAACTCTTTTGGTCTCGCCGAGACGGGAATCCCTTTAATGCGCATGCTGATGTCCGCATACAGGACATCAGCATGCGCATACTACTATTAGCGAAGTGAGCCGAACACATTGTAGCTCACTTCGCGGCTTGATGAATTACCCCCTGAATTGTTACGTAAAGGTGTGAATTCACCAGCTAAAGATGGTCACAATAGACTGCTACTGTTGCAGTCGCAACTTCATTATGGGTATGTTGTCGCGACTTTAAAATTGTTGCAGATTTGCTATGGGAATCTGCTGTTTGAGAATTCTCACTTTAGCCAATAACCCCCTAAGTGTAACCAACCACACATTATTGTAAGTGTTTTAAATACGGTATATATCTGTCAGCAAAGATTATTATTTTGCAATGCAAAGGCAAATATATTGAAACTAGTCATATTTTTCTGTTGGAATCTGTTTGAAACTAAGTTCCATTTTACACTTCTCCAGCCCAACTGCCTCTAGAGCAGGGGTGGCGAACCTTTTTGGCACGGAGTGCCAAAAAGATGACGTCACTC
>WMED01022431.1:0-11677 GCA_019650415.1 Pipa parva | reverse complement strand
CTTCTATGTAGATGCACAAACTTTCTTTCTTCTAAACGTAGAGGATGCCCCCTTGTTATAATTACAGTTACTTTTCTTTCTCAGTATTTATAAACACAACAGTCATATTATTTCATATGACATAAATGGAATTTTTAAGCTAGAGACAGTCCTGTGTATTCCTGGAATATCCCATTCAAAATCACCAACCAATGTCAGGCCAGAGGTAAAAAATGTGCACATGGGGGGCATATTTACTAAAACAGGACATCCACTAAGAAACATTGCCCCATGATTTTAATTAAATTGTTTTAAACATTCTGACTGCTTATCCAATTTTATTTCTTTTTTTTTTCTTCTCATGGTTTAACCATATATTTTCACTACTGACGCAGTTTCCAATCAGCAGAAGTAACTTAATTCACTGTTATTCCTAGGGATTAGTCTTAAGGTGTAAATCCCAAAATTGTGTCAAAAGTACAATAAGAGCGGAAACAATTTGTACCATTTAGATTTCGCCAGTCTGACATTTTCCTACTTGATTTCATGGAAACGGCTGAAAAATAATAATAATAATAATAAAAATAATAATAATAATAATAAATGGTTGAAACAAAGAAATAAAGAAGAAAAAAAACAGTCATTTTGCCACTGGTAAATGTGCCCCATAAACCGAACTATAATAAAACTCTTGTACTCCTGGGAAAGCCTCCATTTTGTTTTCTTCAATCAGTGTAAACATATCTCATCCACTCTATTTAAAGCTCCAATTAGAGGCATACTAAATTGACCTATTAAATATTACTCGATTTTTTAGCTTTCTGTTAAAATTTTGTGATTCTGTTTACAATAAAATAGGACATATCTAAATACAAAAGGCTTTCCAGAAAACAAAAATGCAATGTTTCTTTTTATTTGTTCCTTTTACAGCCAGTACAGATGGTCTGGGAATGACTTGCTAGCATCTAATACCTTTTTTTATGTTTACATGCTTTTGTGAGCAACAGAAAATGGTACTTAAACGGGTTGATGTCACCTGCTGTGAACACGGGTTTTGTATATATTTCAGTGCAAAATGTCTGTTTCTGGATTTGAGAAAGTCATGTATTAGAACAAACGCAGATGCTTTGGAAATAACATTACATACAAACCTTTTTGTACTAATCTGCAAAAATTAACAAAAATACAAAAGTTATATAAAATATATTATCCATTACAGAGTTTTAAATCTATCTAAACTAGCCTACTGTAACTATCTGTATCTAGCTATCTATGTATAACTGTATTTATAAAGCACCACAAATTTAAGCAGCGCTGTACAATTCAGCAATACAAATATAATGCAGACAAAACAAGCATAATATTACAAGGATACTTCACTTTAAGTGCCAGGTTGTGGTTGACACAAAAGGTTGTAGGTCCCTGCCCCGTAGAGCTTTACAGTCTAAATGGGAGGAAAACTTACATACATAGAAGGGTAATAAGAGCTGTAACAATGTGCTGAAGCATTTCTGCATTCAGCCAGGGGCACAGATTATTAATATGAATCAGTTTAGGCTGCAGAGGGGCAAATGAGTCAATATTAGTAGATAGAATGGTGTTATGGGAAGTAGTTAGCACATCAGGATCAGAGGAGGGCAATGGCACGCGTGTTGCAAATAAACGTTTTGGGGGAGAAGAAGGTAGAATAGGAAAGTATGAGATAGAAAAGTTAAGAAGGTGATGATCTGAGGGAGGGAAGAGACTGATAATAAGAGCATGAGAGAAACATTTCTTGTAAAAACCAGATGTAGAAAGTGACCGTCCCTATGGGTGCTAGAGTTAGTCCACTGGTGAAGGTCAAAACAGAAAGTAAAGTGGAAAAAATTATAAGGCCAAGATAGAGAGGGGTCATCAGTTAAAGTCTCTCATAATGAGTGTGGGACTATCAATAGAAAGGAAAAAAGACTAGCCAGGAATCAACATCAGATAGAAAAGTGGTAGGTGAGGAACCAGAGGGTGGCCTCTATATAACAGCATCACTTAAAAGTAGAGGATATTAAAGTTGGACAGCATGAACCTCAAAGGAAGTGAAAACAAGTAGTCAGGGATAGTGATACATTTGAAACAACATCTGGAAGCTAGGAGGAGTCCAGATCCACCCTCCACCCCCACGACCCATAGAACATGGAGTGTGGGAGAAAGAGAGGCCTCTATGGGTTAAAGAAGCCTCTGTAGCATCAACATGAAGTGGAGAGCCAGGCTTCTGTTAGTGTTAACAGGTAGAGGGAGCTGGAGAAAAAGAGATTGCGAATTAAAGTGGATTTGTTATTTATAGAGTGTGCATTAAGGAGAGAGCAGGAAAAGGGAAGTGAGTAAATCAGGAGAATGGGGATTGGAATTAGGTTACATCAGTGATGCCCAACCTTTTTTGGCCTGGGGGACCATATAAATGTGCGACATACATGTGTGTCACTGGCCGCTTCAAAATCGCAACTTTTAAATTCGCGACCACAAGTAACAGTTGCGACAATTTTCCATATTAAAGTGGTGACTGCGACAATACTCTCATGATAAAGATGCAACTGCAACAGTAACAGTCTATTGTGACTGTCTTTAGCAGGCTAATTCACACTTATATGCAACATTTCGGATTTCAGAATTTGGGCCGCAGGCCAGATGTTGCCAACGGGCCATAGGTTGTGCATCACTGGGTTAGATGAACAAGAGTCATGGGAGAGAAAGGTAGGGGCAGAAGGGTGTAAGCGAATACAAATGGGCTTGCAACAGAGACCAGGATAAGGGGAAAAATCCCCTGCAACAAGTAGCAGCAGAGTTAAGAGGGAAAGTAAGTGAGAAGAAGTTTTAAATGGAGATTGCCTGAGTGTTTGGAGTAGGAGGGAGTGAACTAATATGAATAAGAAGAGTGAATAGTGGCAGTGTGGGTAGATGAGAGAAGTGATGGAGAAATATGTACAGAGTATGGTAGATCAGGAAGGGGGTTAAAGGTCTATGGAGGTCTAGGGGGTCAAATGCAGTAACAGAGAACTTTTTCACTGAATTTAAACATCTCGTTTCAACTTTTCATTTTCTTTCTTCCTTTAATAGTTTCAGATCCTCCAGCTGTTTTTACTCTACTCTTCTACTCTAGGTAGTTAAGTTGCAATCTGTCCCAACCATAGATTGCAATCATAATCATTATTTTTGTTTAACATGCAAGATTTGTGCTTAGATCTCATTTGCATGCAGTTATTTTTGTTTGCTAACTGTGCTCAAGAATTTCATCAACTGTAGTATAAGTGCTAAGGATACCTACTATTTCTTTTTTTTTAGTAGTTTCATTACAGAATCAGGCATTTTACAGAGTGCAATTTTTTTCAAGATGATTTCATTGGTTGGCCTTTGCTAGAAGGTATGCCATAATCTGGTTGAAATGCATAGGCTGTTTTTTTTTTTTCTTATAGCTTAATTAAAGAAGGATTCTATGTTTCATGGCCGTTTACCTTGGAGCATTTTAAACTATTATACCGCATGCTGCGGACATATAAACTGCTATGCCTTGGTCATAAAACTCCGGAAAAGTTATCTGCTAAGAATGTATAAATTTTAAATGGATTCCGTTCCCTCAACAGTTATTTTTGTGAAGAATGTTTTCTATTAGGGTTGACATTATAAGGAAATTAATCAAAGTGTTCAACCAATGCAGAACAATGATAAATTTTATACATGAACAAGAGAAAAAAAAAATGTCACAGCTGATAAGGTTTCTGCTTGTGATCAAGATTACTTTTAACAAAATTTCAGGCAGATTTATGAGGGAGCCAGAAATAAATGTAAAATAAATGTAAGGACTTTAAAGGCTTATGTTTTTTTTGTCTATTTAATATTTGTTGAATATGTATTTGGTAACAGATAGATTTTCTTAATATAAATGGAGATCAGGAGTTGGTGTTATTTGGGATACTTATTATTTAGGACCTACAATGATTGAATAATATGCAGACAGTGTCCTCTTCCACAAATAGTAGAGAGAAACCGGAATTAAAGGTCGACTCCTCCTCTTCACACAGAGATGATACCCAGAAATATGGTTTATTACAGTGAATGGTTAATGCGGTTTTAGAAATATAGTTATGCATCTACTTATTTCCCCAATTCATTTTACTTCTTATGGTCCTTTTAAAGAAGGTCCCAATCCTTTGAAAACTGGTGCAGTCTTCCCCACTGTTAGGTCATATAAAGTAGCTCAGATCTCTCTAGTTTTGTCTTTATAGCTGCTCCCTTAATGATATATACCAGGGGTGGCGAACCTTTTTGGCATAGGTTCACCATCCCTGATATATACTGTATATACTGTCCAGGCCAATATATGTTTCTTTTTTGGAGCACACTGAAAGATGACAAGAAGCTAGAACTCCAGTTTCAGTTTGGACTGCTCCATGGTACTCTCCCTTAGGGACAGCTTAACAACCATGAAAAAATGAAAAGATAGGGAGCTCAGGTAGAAGGCAGCACTCATCACTTCAAAGAGGAAAAGTGGGGGTAGCTCCCTTCAATCAAAAGTGAGTTCTTCACCCTAGGTTAAAAATAGCTTCTGCTGGAACGTACTTCCTAGAAGAATCCACATTGGAATGAATTTTAGTGTGCCCACTGTAAGGCCCTACAGTAAGTCTTCTGATGTCAATGCTCCACAATTTTATGTTTTGTTTTTCCACACTAGGGCCTTGTTTTAATGGCAGTTGCTCAAATCCTGAGGTTAAGTTAGCTGGAGCACCCAAATAGAGTAAAAGTGGTTGGTGAATTCACACATGGATGCTACAATAGGTACAGAAAGTGACAACATATTTTATGTTCATATTTTAATGTTTGTTTATCAATATGCTACTACCAACTACTACTAACTGAGACAATAGCGGGAAAGGGATTTTAAGAGATATTAGGAAACACCATTCCGGTTTTTATTATAGAGAATAAATTGCCCACACAATTTGCCTGCTGCATACTGGCATAAACCCAGTATTCATTATGGAGTTGGTCTTGTCACTTCAAAAAAAACTATTCCATCAAAAAAAGCTAATCAATATTACTCTGTATTAGAAGGAACCGTTATAGAAAAACACTGCAAAGTATGCCCCAGTCAACTGGTCCATAATTATCGATAAGGGAAATTAGTATTGACAGCAAAACAGAGTGAAATAAATCAATATGATTGAAATGGTCTTTGTAAATATACCCCATTAATGTATTACACAACTCTATGAATAAAGGTTGTATTTTATGACTAGATTGTAAGCTCTATGGGGCAGGGACCTCCATCCTCTTTATTGAATCATGGCCTGGCACTTAGAGTGATGTATTTTCTTGATTATATCCTTGTAATTTACTTCACTTTTTCTTTGTTGCGCACTTTTTCCTTGTTTGTATTATAACTGTTTTGTTGGATTATACAGCGCTGCGTAACCTAGTGGCGCTTTATAAATAAAAAATATACAATGCATAATTAAAAATGATTAATAACATAATCATTTGCCAGTAAATAAGGCAGAGGGTCCATTGCCAATTTTTTTCCAAATGAAACACCTCTAAAAACTATATTAGTATGATTTGACAAATTCCCAAAGAAAAGGCCAAAATGAACGTTCCTTTTAATATAAAAGAAATGCTGCCTATTGTAAACACTGAGCACGCAATTATTTCTTCACCTTAAAAGAACAATTAATGACAGCGATGACAGAATTAAGGTCAGCTGGTGTAAATCTAGTGGCAAATCAATGTTAAAGCATATTAAGGAAATTAAGCGAAAATAAAAAGTGATGGAATCCTATAAATATTTTAGAATTAATTTTAAAAGTGGTCTATAAAAGATGTGAGATTGGGAAATCTCATGCGTAAATGTAACCTTCCAGGAGACAATGAAATGAAGAGGAGAGGAGATTGGTTTAAAACATTTTTTAGATATTATTTTAATGGCAGAACTAGGATGATAAACTGTTTCATGAATAATATTATGAAACTATATAAATTATACTTACTGCTGCACAACTTTAAAAGTATAAAAGAATAAAAGTGGATCTGTCTCCTGTGGAATATCCTCCTGGGGACAAAATGTTTATCAGCTGAACTGACAGCTACAATCAAAAAGGTCCTATAAAATAGACCTCCCTTACAAATAAAAGAGCACTGAGCTGGCTCTTCCAATCAGATTCCTTCAATATCATTTTTAAAAGAACTGATTGGAGGAGCCTCAATGTCAACTTTGCAATGGAGCACTTTTGCAGGTCAGGATAAAGACTTATTTAAGCAGATCAATAAAAAATGATTCGCTAAGCTGGAGACCCCCTTCCCAGAAAGATTTGCCTTCAAATTAGAGATTCGCTTTACCTGAATTGTTCAAACACCTCAATGTAACAAATGAATAGCAGTGGCTCAATAAGTTTGAAAGTTCACTGAATTTCAGTTTTTCCCAGTTTTTAGCACATTTTTCAGTTAAATACAGCAGTTTTGCATTGTTCTAGTGCTGACAAACTTTTAATAGTTAAAGAACCAAACTATTTTAAGACTTTTTTTTACAATGCTTTAACAATCGAAAAATCAAATGTAGGCTGTGTTTTCCTAGTTAATATCTTTGAAACTAGAACAAAGTTGCAAGTACAAGATTCTGTCCTTGTACCTGCCCTAACGCACCTGTTCAACTCTTCCCTGTCCTCTGGAACTTTTCCTTCTTCTTTTAAGCGGGTCTGTATTAAACCAATCCTTAAAAAAACCTACGCTGGACTCAGTGTGACTCGCTAACTACCATCCTGTCTCTCTTCCCTCTGGCCTCTAAACTTGTAGAATGTCTTGTCTACACCTGCCTTACTAACTATCTGCATGCATACTGTCTCCTGAACCCCCTGCAGTCTCGTTTCAGGCCAGGGCACTCTACGGAGACCACTCTTTGCAAACTTACAAATGATCTCCAGGTTGCCAAAGCCAAGGTCCATTTTCTGGTCTAATTCCCCTAGACATATCCACTGCATTTGACACTGTCGATCACTCCCTTCTTATTCAAATTCTTAATGCACCTGGGGTCCGTAATCAAGCTGCTTCTTGGCTGGCTTCCTATTTTTCCTTTTTTGTCTCCCATGCTAATGACTCCTCTTCTCCTGTACCACTTAGGGTGGGGGTTCCCCAAGGCTCGGTCATTGGCCCCCTCCTGTTCTCCCTGTACATTCTTTACTTGGGTGATATTAATTCATTTGGTCTTCAGTATCACTTGTATGCGAATGATATCCAAATTTACCTATTCGCTCCTACGCTAACACATGAAACTCAGATTTATGTCTTCTGAAATCTCCTTGTGGATGGCCAAGCGCCAGCTCAAATTAAATCTCGCTAAAACAGAATTAATTATCTTTCCACCCAAATCTGGTCCCACTAATACCTTTTCCATTCAAGTGGATGGTGCCATCATCAACCCTGTTACCTCTGTACATTGTCTTGGGGTGACTTTTGACTCTGCTCTTTCCTTCTCTAATGACATCTCTTCTACTGCGAAAACCTGTCAATTTTTTTCTTTGCAACATTGCTAAAATCCGCCCCTTTCTATCTTGCTCTACTGCTAACACCCTCATGAATGCTCTCGTCCTGTCCCACTTCTACTAATGCAGTGTTCTTCTATCTGGTCTTCCAGCTTCTCGCCTTTCCCTGCTCCAGGCTATTCTAAATTCTGCTGCCAGAATTGTCTCCCTCTCTCCCCAGAGAGGACGGCCTCTCTCCCAATCTCTCTCTGCTCCTTTGCTCCCTGTAAGCAAACAAATCATTTACAGTGTTCTCCTTTTGACATTTAAGGCACTTCACTTTGTTGTACTCATTCGTATGCCCATACATTCCTCGTCATCAACTGCACTCCTCCCAAAACAGTCAACTTTGCACGCCACACACCAATGTTTACCTTTTTTGTCTTAAACCCTTTCCTCTCTCTGCCCCTCACATCTGGAATTCTCTACCCCTTTATCTTCACAGGGAACATTCCCTCCGCACTTTTAAAATCAAACTGAAATCCTACCTTTTGGAGCACTAGCACTGATATTTATAACTGATGTTTATGTATAGATTTTATTTAATACTTAGCCATTTATGCTTAATATTTATATTTATTTATGGACTTATGTTTCAACACATTTCTCCAGCTCTTATTACCCATCTGTGTTTGTAAGTCTTCCTCCCATTTAGACTGTAAGCTCTACAGGGCAGGGACCTCCAACCTCTTGTGTCAATCTCAACATAGCACTTAAAGTGATGTATCCTTGTGATCTTATACTGTATTGTTTAATGTAATTTCCCATGTCTGTATTTCATTATTATTCTGAACTGTACAGCTCTGTGTATGTTTGTGGTGCTTTATAAATAAAAAAAATTATACATACATACATACATACAAGAGCTGATAGTTGTAGCCAAACTGCATTGTCCATGTTCCTACCTGTGAACGATCATATGAGTAATCGTTTGTCATAATTTATGTTTTAAAATGTCCTGTATGGTAGACCCTTCTATAAGGTTCTAAACATAGTTGCCCATGGCTGCTAGCCAGTCAGTGCTACCTACCCCTTAATAGAAACTTTTGGATATCAAAATTCCTGTTCTATTGATAAATCAGGACTACTAAATCTTCTAGTCACAGAGAACAACTTTGTTTACTCATTAATAATATGAGGGAAGTCAATATTGCTAATTTTAAGACAGCAAGATATATAGAACATGTCAGCATGCAAAATCTACCTACACTACCATCTAGCGTATTGAAGGCTTTTGTAGCAAGTCAGTTCTATTTTATGATGTCATCCTTATATTTATACTCTGCCCTTTATACTTAGTACTACCTTCTCTTTCTGTTGTATTGTTTTTCAAATGAAATATGATTTGGCCTTGTAGTCACAAATCAGACTTCTTCACTGTTCCCAGTGCAAGTCAGATCAAAGTTTAAAAGCTGAATGCTCAGTGAGATCAAACACAGAGAAACACACGCTGGTTTCTCTTTGGAATGAATCTACTTTATTGAGTGACAGCACACACTTTTACACTTTATTTATAAACTAGAACAAAGAAGGTACAGTCCCACATGGGATGGATTATAAACTAAAACTATTGGTTATTAGCTAGAAAAGTATTAGAATCATCTAAATGCATGCAGTATACGTGCTATAACATCTCATTAATTAAATTCTAACAATGTTATTCCAAGTTTTGTGAAAGTATTCAGAAGGCCATCATTTAGATAACCCTGGTGCCTCTTCTCTATCCCCCTTCACACAAGTCATAAAACATTGTGATCTCTTGTTTTCCTGGAATTCCAGAAACAAGGTCACAGCTACAGCTAAAAGCTAACATAAAGTTGAAGATGGTGAAGCTAGAGCTAATATGGCTACTACAGAACAATGATGACTGACATATCACATGTCCTTCCATCACAACCGAATAACTGGTTTTGTCAAATACGATAAGATTCAATTTATTGTCACTGAATTTGATCTTCGCATTCCGCTCATTACTCTGGCAGTCCCAAAACCTGCAGAGGTTTAATCAATCAATGTATGATACAGTTTGAACTGTTGCCTTCCCATTTTTCCTCTGAAAGGGCCAAGGTGGGGATCATCATCTCCTTGCTGGAAAGTGACCCCTTGGCTTGGGCATCACCCCTGTGGGATTGAAGTGACTCTGTGGTCTCAGATTCTAGCATTTTTATTTCAGCTCTACGATGTTTCAGGTCACCCTTCTGCAGCATCTGCTCTCCTAATGAGTATCAAGCAGTCCTCCTGTTCTGCTGCCCTATATGCAGTAGAATTTTCTACCCTAGCGGCGGAGACAGGCTGGAATAATGAGTCCTTAGTTGCTGCGTACTGGCAGGGCCTTTCCAAACAGCTCAAGGATGATTTAGGGGCCCAGGACCTACTTACTGAACTTGAAGAATTGACTGCCTTAAGCATAAAGGTTGATAACTGGTTCCATCATGAGCGTCAAACAGAAAGAAGGAAGTTGGGTCCTAGTGCTTCCCAGATGGTAAGAGAGAGAGAGAGAGCAGAAATACTGCAGAGGCTGAGATAAATTCAAAATGCTATAATAAGTATATAGAAGACTGTAATCACTTTTAATTGTCCACCTAACGTCTTCCTTATTTCCTCATGCAATTTAGGGGGTGACTCACTAAAGTCCAAATTGTTGTGTATAGGTGTGAATTCGTCAGATAAAGACAGTTGCATCAGACTGCTACTGTCACAGTTGCATCTTTATAATGAGAATATTGTTGCAGTCACGACTTTATTATGGGAAAATTGTCGTAATATTAACATTAAAAAAATTGTCACGACTTTACAATGGGAAAATTGTCGCGTATTTGCCATGGGAATCTGCTGTTTGCGAATTCGACAGTCAAATTCGCACCTTAGTGAATAACCTCCTTAATATAAGAATACAGTTTTATAAGAACTGTAGACTTTTCAGATGTCAATGAAATCAGTTAAACTTCATGGATGAAGACTGGGACTATATTGGATATTTATCATGAAGAGTTTTCCCAAAACCTCCAATCTCTATCACTTCCCTACGAACAGTTTATTTAGATCAGTTTCCATTTCACTTAACCCCTGTTTAATACTTTAATATTCAGCTGTATAATAACAATAACTCATAATAATAATAATAACTCAATATTCACTTGACGGATTGTTTCCAGAATTATAAATCACCTTGCCAATTTCAGCTCCTGACTCCCTGATATTTTTTAATCCAATAATCATCTTTTGTTGGTGATGCTTATTCAATTGTTCAAAGTCTTTTTCTATTTATACTTTAATATATTATTGTGTTGAAAATGAGGATTCTGACTCCTCTGCTCCTGTTTTAGGATTCTACTTTTTCTTGTGGAACATTCTGCAAAATTCCATTATGAAATCATTATGCTGGAGAAATCCATTTGTGGCTAGTGGTAGTAGAATTTTGCATAAATTTGTAACAGGATATTTGAAAATGTTATACCGTGCATCTTTTCTGAATGGATATTCTCCGCTTGATTGCCCTATAGACTTGCTATTACCATAATAATTACAATTGATGAATGGTGAAACATAGATGTTATGTATCTATTTACTGCCCATCTGGTCTGTTCTATAATTGTCCTATATAACTACATACATTGAAAACTATCAAGGCAAAAAAAAAGAAAAAAAAAAGGATTATTTGAAACTAGATGTGTAAAGGACTGCAGGTTTCATCTGCATTCAGTCTTGTATAAACGCTAATTACATTGATCCAAATTAGTGTACAAAATTTGCCTTATATTGAATAAATGGTACTTTTTCTTTCCAAAAATATTTTTTTTTTTATAAACTGGATGAAAATCAGAATGTTTTACATGAATATTAAATCTAAACAGACAGTAAAGATTATTAATAGCACAGCAGGGGGAACTTAACATACATGACTAGAAAGCTCCTAGAAAGGCATAACTCCCAGTGTGGTACATTAGAATAAACAACAACAACAAAGAAAGAAACAACAGGGATGGCAGGCTGAACCATGGGTAATAGATCTACTGTAGACCTTTCTAAAACATGTCATACCTTATATTCTTCATCAGGAACATATACAAACCTTTAAACCTATTATATGAATGACAGTATCTATTTAAAGTGGAACCGCCAGCTCAGGATTATTACAGTTTTATAAAGTATGTGACATT
>WMED01022430.1:0-11677 GCA_019650415.1 Pipa parva | reverse complement strand
ATAGGGCAGGTACACGGTGGAAAGGCAGGGACACTGTAACAAGGATGGGACACTGTAACAAGGCTGTGACACTGTAACAAAGCAGGGTAGGGAAACCTATAATCAGGCGCCGGACCACTCTGACAGGCTCCCTTATATAGCCAGGGAGCCTGTCAGCTGATCGCACCTAGCTCCTTCAAAATGCGCGCCGCCGCGACGTGCGCACCGTGACGTCAGTGCGCATGCGCGGTGGCCGCAACCCGGAAGACCGCGATGCCCGACGCTGGAGAGGACTGAGCGGGTAAGTATTAAACCTTACAGATAAACACAAATCGGATATAGCACAAAGCAAAAATACACCCCAAGAATTTACGCACACTAGAAAATATGTATAAAGTGCTAGCCTTTAATGTACAAAAAGTGCAACACAAACAAGATTAAAACCAATTAAAAGGAGATATAACTCACATAAAACATCTCCATGGCTCCCAAAAGCACCCACACTATCTAACAATAACGTAATAAAGACAATGTAAACATGGCAGTAATACAATCATTAAACAATTGGCACATCATGTAAGATAAATAAATAGTTACCAAGTGGGATGAGACAAAGCAGTGCATTGATTTGGAATGCATCCAGGCTGGATGAAGTTCCCCCTTTAGAGGAACAAAACACGTCCGTTTTTTGCCTCCCACAGGCACCTTCCCACCATAAGTCTGCATTTATGAGCGATTAAGATACCAAATCAATGCACTGCTTTGTCTGATCCCACTTGGTAACTATTTATTTATCTTACATGCTGTGCCAATTGGTTAATATTTGTACTACTGCCATGTTTACATTGTCTTTATTACGTTATTGTTAGATAGTGTGGGCGCTTTTTGGAGCCATGGAGATGTTTCATGCGAGTTATATCTCATTTTAATTGGTTTTAATCTTGTTTGTGTTGCACTTTTTGTACATTAAAGACTAGCACTTTATACATATTTTCTAGTGTTTACACGACTATTTGGCCTTACATAAATAATATAGTCTCTTTCTTTTTCTAGTGCAGCTTATATACTAAATCAAAAGCCAGCATGGTGTGGTGTTTAGTGGTGGTGCAATAAAAAATTGGTAGGGGGGTAAAACACATCAACTTTGAAAGGAATTTGGCCTGTCAAATTCAGATTTTTCCTACGTACAGCTCATTTATCTGGCCAAATTTGAGACTCCTGATGTAAGTCATGCACTGGTACATTATGATGTGCTTTTATTGTAATGTGAATAACGAATTTGTAAACACAACAGGTATAACCATACTGACACTGAAAAACATTATACTTACTTAGAAGGAATACAGCTTCCTCCACAAAATTTCTCTGGTGACAGATTTCAAGAGCCTAAATGTAAATGTAATTTAGATAAAGGTCAGATGTAAACAAGATTGAGAAACAACTTAGATTCATTGCAAAACTACACTTCACTTTGTGAAAATAAGTCAAAACTTGGAATAATTATTTAGTTCAAAGCTTTGTACGCTCCAATAAATCTTGTCTATGTACTGTTCAGATTAATAAAACTGTCTCAGAAAGAGAAAATAATATGTGCGCTATAATAACAAAGGACTAGGCACAATTAGAAAAATTACAATTACTTGTAAATTAATCCAAATGTGTATAATTAGCTTGACATCATGAAAAGTAAATAAAGGTGTAATAAATTGTACCCATGAATAAAAAAAAAAGCAAGAATGATGAAATATGTTCTAATGATGATGTACAGTATATAATAAAAAGACATAGAGACTTCCCTGCATAATATTTATAACTCATAGAAGTAACACAATGTACAATAAGAAAGAAAAACTCCCACAGCAGTATGATGTTCCCAGTATAAAAGTACAGAATGTGTAATGTATGGAATGTTTATGATCCAAACATTCAGAGAATGTCACTAGCTAAATAAAGGTCAATAAAGTGATGGAAAATTTTCTTTGCTCAACATTATATGAATGAATAAACTGACACGTGTGGAACAAATAACTATAAATTAAATCATCCTTTTATAGAGATTCTATTATGATAATAATAATAATGCACATTATATCCAACTCCATAGGGAATAATGGGTTTTTGTCAGCCTAAAGTAGGTGAAATGTGACTTTTTTTTTTTGGTAGAAAAAAAGAACTATGGAAAGAAAGTCTTGGCGGGATTGAATTGGAAAATAAAAAAAGGAAATAGAAGTCACACACACAACATGAGGTTTATAAGCTAAAATAGTTTACTGACCAGTGTTACAGTGTGAGATTGAGGCACAGAGTATAGCTAAATATAACTAAACCCTGCAGCATTTATGGTAAGGGTTTACGGCAGCGGTTCTCAACCTTTATGAGACTGCGACCCCCAGCGCTGACTTCACGGCCTGACGTTCAAGCCCGACGTCATCACGTATGCTCGTCATGTGGTGACATTCGGGCGAAACGTCATCATGTACGTGTGCCACGTGATGACGTTCTGGGCCGATGTCACCACACAGGAGCCCTTATGAAAAGGGACCTGCGAGCACTTCCGGGCTTCACAGCGGTTCTCAACCCCTGTGAGATGGTCGTGCGACCCACAGGTTGAGAACCGCTGGTTTACGGTATCTTTACTATGAAACTTATGTGATAAAGTGAGCCAAAAGTTTGCTCCAATGGAACTAATCCCTATATTGGCCTTGCCATACAATTAAACAGTATACGTTGTTTTGGGGAAAAGTAATCTTAGTAAAATGCCAGAGAAGATGTACTTTATTTTGAAATCTTTAAAACAATAAAGGTACAATACAATTTTCTGCAAAGTTGTTTATAGAATTTTCAAGGTCTTTGCTATCTTTAAAAAAATGGTTTACGTCATGTTAGTCCATTTGAAAAATTAGAAAGATGAGTACTGTAGTATTATATGATACTTTATTTGGACTAACAGTTCATTATTTAAAACAAGCTTTCCAAAGATATTCCCTCTTCATCAAGTCAGAGTACTGCTCTGACCTGATGAAGAGGGAAGATCTCTCAAAAGCTTGCCTTAAATAATGAACTGTTAGTCCAAATAAAGTATCATAGTACAGTGCAGTACATAGTATAGTACAATACTCAGTACACAAGTACTCATCTTTTTTATCTTTAAAAAAAAAACACATTATTATTCAAATAAAGCATTTGCAAGTTTGATAAAAAGACAACAAGAAAATGCAGGTACAAGTTTATCTTGTGAAATTGATGAGATTCAGTGACTAACCTTTTCCAGAGGACAATGAGTGCTATCTCTGAGAAAAGGCAAAAGATTTGGTCTGTCGTATTCTGCATACAGGCTAATTTGTTTCTCATGGTAACGTTGTCCTTTGTGATGATCCCTCTTGAAAAGTTTGTGCAAGTACTGGAAACAAAATGATAAGAAATGTTTTGTTACGGGCAACCAATTCAGCATAAAAGGTCTAGTTCTACCTTTCCTTTGTTGTGTAATGAAACCTATTTTAGCATGTTAATTAATTTTTCAAACAAATGGCACATGTTTCTGTCTATTTCAAGACAAACACCTATAATATGAAAGAATCTTATTTTGAGATCATGATGGCTTGTAAATTCATGTTTAATGATTTGTAAGTATGCTCAATTAATTATAATAAGAGTGCTGGGACAAATAAGCAACTTTATAAATTTAAAAACTGTAGTTTGGGGTGTGGCTTGACCCCCGAGGGTGATGGCCGGCTAGTACTGCAGCTCCTGCTAGATCACAGCATTACTAAAGCCGAAGCCCACTCTAGATTGGCTTTTTAACCTAATTAGGCAGCATACAATACCCTCTGCACTGCTGTACCCACACAGAGCCAGAGAAGACAGAGCCGACGCACAGCTGACACGGGATCCACTGAGAGATGAAGTATAGGCCTACAGCATGCCATGTGTTGCACGCCTCCAGCACTCAACACTGCAAACAGAGAGGTCAGGAATGCTGACAATAGCGCTACAGAGCCCCAGCACAATCAGACCACAATGAATAATGAGGCACAATTAAAATTCGCTAAAACAGGTACCGCTTTTATACCTCTTTCATAAAATAAAGCAACTACTGCTTCTGGCAATAGTGGGACCATAAAACAAGAACAGCAAGAAAGGGATTTATAAAAGGAAAATAAAGGGGAGAAATAAGAAGGGTAAAAAGGAGAAAGGGGCTTGAAAGGGGGAAAAAAAGCAAGTCCCTTAATAACCTTGCAAACTAAACGAAGTTAAACATACCCTGTACAAATACACCCTTTCACAATCACACCTTCCTAACCTGAATACTGCCCAATACTGAACCCAGTACTCAAAACTAACTCCCCTGTCCACCCGCAAAAATCATCCAAACCAACAACACCTCAACACTCGAACAACAACAAAAATAACCTCTCAATTGAAAACCTGGTATATACCGATCTACACAACTGACAAATATGGGAACACATTATCGTCTACGTACTTTAGTAACTAAAATAGACAGGCTCATCATACAACTGAACTCTATACAGTTCCAAAGCACAACAACTATTATACTCCTCTGGGAATTAAAGAAAATAACAAACTGACACCCTTTTAAAGGGTACAATAATCTTTTACTTCAAAAATGCCAGAGTACAATAAAAGAAATATGAAGGGTTTTTTTTGTAGGCAATACCATTTTGCTGATTAACAAACTGTCCTTTATTGCTCCAATTAAGAGATATCTACATACTAAGCAACATAAAAAATGCAGTCTCCTCACCCATGTACCTCCTTTTGCACTAAATTGCATAAGGCAGCTCTGTAAATCTTACCTGATATTTCAACTAATAACAATGCTGTATCACTATACATCTAGTTCTAACTGAATGCCACACAAAAAGAAAGCATAGACAGCTGGCAACTGTAACCACATATTCAATTCAAGAATATCATCCCCTATCAGATCTTCTAATTGCATATCCAGGAGAAAAGGATGAGGGGAGGGTAGAGCTATGTTTCTTGCTAGTGGCTGCAATCTGTAATTAGGTACCCAAAGTAGGCCTAAATAACATAACATAGTAACATAGTTTGTAAGGCTGAAAAAGTCCATCCAGTTCAGCCTATTTTCCTGCAATGTTAATCCAGAGGAAGGAAAAAAAACCCATGAGGCAAAAACCAATTATCCTCATATTAGGGAAAAAAAATTCCTTCCCGACTCCAATATGGCAATCAGAATAATTCCCTGGATCAAGAACTAACCTAGGGATCTCAACTTTAAATAAATACCAGACTTAGATATTCCAAGACCAAGAGAAGTGCAGCAACATCAATCTTGAAAGAGTTGTGGTACAAATATTTTTATTTATTACCCCTTAGATGTTGATAAAATCTAGTACTTCTATTTTTGTGAATCTACATTCTTCAAAGCCCTCCAATAGATGATGGCTCAAAAGGATGCTGCGGGTAGGATTCTTGTATTTTGTAATGCCACTAAACAAATAAAAATACTAAATTTTCTAAATACAATTCTGTAATCTAAGGCTAGGTTCACACGAGCGTATTATGCTGAACGCGCTGAGCATAATACGCTCGTGTGAACCTAGCCTAAGCAGCAAAAAGTTTATGATGTTAGCTTCTGGAAAAAGTAGTAAATATAGTAAATATTTATCCCTGGCTGAAAAGCATGATATTGTTATGTAAAGTGTGCATGCAAGGTACTTCGTCATAGCGCTGCTTTGTCATTTTTGCTGGAGATCAGGTAAAAAATTGCCCAAAAATGAAAAACTTGGAATACTTTGCATATCTCTGAGTCTTACTAGAATACTTGAAATTACAGTAAATAACGGTTTCTAAAACTATTTCCTTTACATCTTTTACTTTCAAGAAAAATAAAATAATAAGTGCCTAGAAGAGTTCAATAAACTATTTTTTCTTAATAGTGTTTCATTTTTTTTTTAAATGTGTGCAATACAAATAAGCACAACTCTAAAAAAAATTATATTAGCTTTCAAGAAACAAACTATAGATAAGGGAAATTTTACAATTTACCATTTTCTTTTCACATTTGAGGTTCTATTTGGAAATTTAACAAAGATCAGAGTGATCTGACTTGTAAAAGAAGTCATGTTTCTTAACCTTCCCTTTTGAAATGCCAAGTACATTTTGATTTTGTAGAAAATTTGCAAAACAGTGGAAGCTTGATGGAAAAAAGTAAATAATCTCACCACATGTTGCAGTTCAGGTCGATCCTTTAACTCATTTACAACTTTATCAATCTATAAAACACAAAAATAATTTAAGTAGATGGGAACACTGGCATCTTTTACTAGAATACAAAAACAGAAGATTATGTTGAAGCATTTTTAAATCGGTTCGATTGGAAGTTCTTACGAGGTGGGGATCTCCATCCTTGTCTCATTCAATGGCGCATAAACAGGAATGTATCTTCATAATATTTTGGTAGTAATTTACTTCAGTAGTATTATGATGAGCACTTCTACCATGTCTGTATTATAACTAAACTGTTGTAACATTCAGAGGTTTTAATTGGGTAGACTTATCAGAACAAAGTAACTTGGGCACAAATGAATACATTTTTATAAAAACTTTAACAGCAACTTTGTTAAAGGGATAAAACTAGTAAATATAAAAAAAAAATAAATTTTTTAAAAATATTTCATTATTTATTTATAAAAAAAAAAATAAAAAAAAAAAATCATAAAATGTATTCATTAATGGAAAAGAACACCTACACCAGTAATGGTCACTATTCCTTCACCCACTTCACCAACCGGTTCCCTTTAGGTAAAGAGAGTGATTTTTTTAAGTATATGAAATGGTTTCCACTGGAGCAATATATGAATATTTCATATATGAGTTTAAACACAATGTAAGTCAGCTAAGATGGAGAATTTTGGAAAAAAATACAGATGCCAAAAAGAGGGAGAAACAAGCAATAGACGTTGCTAAGAAAAGAATCATGGTGGAATTGAAAACTTATGGCTAAACTAATGATTTAAATCAGGGTTGGGCAACCTTTTTTGGCTGAGAGAGCCATATTAAAAATGTGGCTATGCTCAGCCCCTTTTGAATTTGCAGATTAGCTAGCAACCACATTATACATGACATCAGTGGCTCCAGAAGCAACCCAGAAGCGCTGTCTTTACAGTGTCTGATGGCATTCAGCTGGCAGACTGTAAGGAGCAGTGCTTGCATGTGCACACAGCTCGTTACAGTCAGCGAGCCAGATGCAACTATCAAAAGAACTACATCTGGATCACGAGCCAGAGGTTGGCGATCCCTGGTTTAAATCAAAATATCTGCTTCAAATGTTTTCTACAAATGTGCTAGTAGACTAATATTTGATTCTTTTTCCAGGTAAAGTTATAATTCACACGGATCTCCTGCCGTGATTATAATCTTTATTGAAATATTGAATATGAGAATATGAGTATACTGTTAAGATTAAAGATACAGGAGATTTATTGTACTGTGTGTACAGAACCTGAGACAGGCTCATATGAGCAGTGTCTTGTTATAAAAAATGAGTAAACAGTTTGATAAGTTGTATTTTGTCTCACTGAAAAGTAAATAAGTGACACAAAAATAATTGGACACAAAGACATTGACACTGTTTTTTTATAGATCTATTCATTTGTAATAAGTTAACTTGGACTTTAACATTGCACATGGATCTTAACATTCCTGAAAGAAAAAAGGGTTGGGTGAGAATAATCACATAAGGACTATGGGAGTGGGGATTTGTCTGTATAATGTACTCAATGCACAGCTGTGCACCTGATAAAGGGCACAACTTGAAGCATGTGTACTACACTATGTTCCCAATAAAGACAGCACAGCCTGCCATTTGCATTTTCTTATTATTATTTTCCTTCAATTGATCTATCCTGTGGGGTGAACACAGCACTCCTTACAAAAGAAACACACAGAGCTAACAGTTAACATAAGAAATACAGACCCCTTCTCTCTCTTTTCTTTATGGCTTGCAAAGCTTTAGGACAGAGCAGTGTGGGTATGACAGAGTTACAGCATACAGTTAGTTATATTTTTTTATATATGTGTAACAGAGGAAGATTACATATAATGCTTTTTGTGATATATGATCATGGAAACTGAAGGTGTGAGTTGTTTTGACCTGTGCATAAGTTCCTTCCATGCATCATGCATAACAATAGCTGTAGATTGAAAACATTTAAGCAAGTTTAGCTGTGTGCCTTTAAAGAAAAAACATCACGTCACTGATCCCAATACCTGGTCTGAGAGACTCTTTCCTATCTCTATACGGTCTTGGAAACTTTACACATGCATTTTAAATGTTATTATTAGCTTTTCTGTATGTGGTTATTTGAATTTGGGTTTAGTATTCAAAGGACTAAAAACCTGGCCATAAGTATGTGGACTCCTGATCATATCACCTATTCGAGCTTGTTGGACATCCCAATACAACACCATGAACCCTTATTTGTGGCTATAACAGCTTCTACTCTTCTAAAAATAATTTATGTTTGTAGTGTGTTTGTGGAAATGTGTGACCATTCAGCAAAGGTGCATTTGTGAGGCTCTGATATTGGACAAAAATGACTGACTCACAAATAACATTCCAGTTTATCCTATTGATGTTTCTAGGATTGGGCTCTGTACAAGCCAGTCAAGTTTCTTTTACTTAAATTTGAAATTGCATGTCATTATGGTCTCCCCTTTGAGGGGCACAATCATGCTGGAACAGGAAAGGGCCTTGATCAAATTGTTTCCACAATGTTGAAAACACACTAATGTACTCAATAAGTTGAAGGGGCATCCACATACTGTTCTTTTGGCCATAAAGTGTACATTCAAGCTTCCAATGAATTGTAAGTGAGCTGTAATACATAAAAATGGATCATTATTATACAATTGGAAATGAAAATATTGAAGGGACAAGAAATTGTCTTTTACACTTACAGAAATTTTATCTTCATTGTCCAAAAGCATGTCAACAGCTTTCTGAAAAAGACAAAGTATACAACTAAGTAACAAGTGCTTGGTCAAGTTGGATTATCAGATCTTTCTGTCACTATGTAAATGAAGAATATGTAAAAAAAATTGCACCAAGCACACCATGCGCTTGTTGTCCCTAATCAAGCAGCATCTTGGCTGACCTCCTACCTTCTTGATCGCTCCTACCTCCTGTACTAATGACGCTTCCTCTCCTATCCCACTTAGTGCGGGGTTGCCTCAAGGCTATGTCCTTGGTCCCCTACTGTTCTCCCTGTAACACGCTTTCCATGGGTGATGTCATCAGCTCATTTGGTCTTAAATACCACCTGTATGCAGATGACACCCAAATTTACTTATCTGCCCCTACAACAACACCTGAAAACAATACTAAAATCTCTGTCTTTTGGCAATCTCCTCTTGGATGGCACAGCACCGTCTCAAACTAAATCTTGATAAAACTAAATTGATTATTTTCCCTCCTAAACCTAGCCATGCTCCCTCCTTTTCCATTTCAGCTCATGATGTGATCATTAACCCTGTTAATTCTGCACATTGTCTTGGGGTGACTTGACTCTTTTCTATCCTTCTCTAAGTACATTGCTATCACTGCTAAAAACTGTCGATTTTTCCTTTGTAATATTGCCATGATCTGTCCATTTCTCTCTTAGGCCACTGCTAACACCCTCACGCATGCCCTTGTCTTATTCCACTTGGAATATTGCAATGCCCTTCTAACTGATCTTCCAGTTTCCCATCTTTCCCCGCTCCAGTCTATTCTAAATTCTGCTGCTAGAATAATCTCCCTCTCTCCTCAGAAGTCTCCCTCCCAACTCCTGTTTGCTCCTTGGCTCCCAATTAATAAACATATTACTTACAGTGTCCTACTTTTGACATTAAAATCACTTCACTCTGTTGCCCCACCCTACATATCTTCCATGGTTAGCTCATATATGCCTAGCCGTCAACTCCGCTCTTCACAAGTCAACCTTCTTCAGAAACCCCTCATTTGGACTGCCTATTATCATCTTAAACCCTTCTCTTTTGCTGCCCCTTATCTTTGGAATTCTATACCCCTTTACCTCCGCCAACACCATTCCGTCAATAACTTGGAGCACTAGCATTGGTTTTATATTTATATTTTGTCTTTAAGCAGCTATTTATTCTAATTTTTTTACATTTTTTATTTATTTTCTTATATAATTGGCACCTATAGCCTAATGAACTGACACTTTATGCTACTGCACTTGTTACCCTCCTATCTGTTTATGTAAGTCTTCCTCCTATTTAGATTGAAAGCTCTATGGGGCAGGGATCTCCATCCTCTTGTTTCATTTATGGCCTAGTACTTAGAGTGATGTATTTTCTTGATTATATACTTGTAATTTACTTCATTTGTTTTTTATTATACACTTTTCCCTTGTCTGTATTATAACTGTATTGTTGGATTGTACAGCACTGCGCAACCTAGTGGCGCTTTATCAATAAAAATATACATACAAACTAGTACAAAAAAGTAAAGGTCTGCAAAATAGCACAGTGCTGCCAGAGACATATCATTCAGAACTGCCCGCAAGCATAATCTTTGAAAACTGGGATAAGTTAAAAATTTGGACATGAATCATGAAAACAACTGCAGATTGTGGAAAGGGTGTATGTGTATTCATGGGAAAATATTACACTGCACCAGGCACTTAATTTGAAAAAAAAATGGACATATAAAGAAACACTATCCATTTTTTTGTTTTTATTGTTATATTGTTTATATGTTACAGTATTGGAAAATTACTTTCATCTACTTTCATTCACAAAACTACAGCTCACTTTCCAAAACAAAGAATAAACTGGAACTTCATGGTTGAATCATATAGACCAGAACCAAATACAATTTCTGCATTGGCAGCAAAAGCAAAACTCTTGTTAAAAAGAGATTGAGAGAAGCTAAAATACCTCTGTATCAAAGTCCATGAGTAGAACAATCTTGTCCTTGATAGAACTAAAAAGATTGTGCTTGTGTATCAACTCAAATACTTCCTTGTTTTGAAGTTTTAGGTAAATATTAAGGGCTTCATCATATCTTTGATCATATGTATGCCTGAAATAGGAAAAAAAATATTAGACAAGTTGGCCAGTTCTAAATTTTACAGAAAATAATAGCTGGACTACCTAAACAAAGCTAAAATGACAAGTGACTTTTATTATGAAACATTCAGAAAAAAAGTGTGAAATAGGTTTCTTAAAAGAACAGTCCAGTCCAATTAATAAAAAGTAATGTGTGTTATAACTGCATAATACATTTTTTTTCTAATATACTTAGTCAGTCTTTTATGTAAGGAAAAGAATTAATTGTTCCATCTGTGTAGCAGTACACAGCTACTTCTGTGTTTACTTCCTGGTTAGATTCTTTTGCCACTGACACAACGGCGTCTCAGGAAGGTCAAGATTAATAGTTAATGAATTACCACAGGCAGTTACAATACTTACAGCTAATGGTGTATGTTGTCAGTAGCAAGCACTGATATTGAGCATAAAAGAGAGAGACCAAATCCATATAAAAATAAAGTCAAGGATTCAGCCCTTTCTTTCACAATTGCTTTTGCTGGGTTAACTACACATTTCAGAGTTAAAAAAAAAGGTGGATGACAGCTTAAAGGTTATTATTGGCTATTTAGCATTATCCAGCCTGTCAGTCAATTCCTTAACTCTGAACAGGAAGTGG
>WMED01022428.1:0-11677 GCA_019650415.1 Pipa parva | reverse complement strand
CTGTGCACCCCTTGTCCTACAAGGACTTTTTACCTTGACACATTGCACTTATTGGGATAGAGCAGCACTAATACTAACTAACCCTGCCTAAACTAACTCGGGAATGAAAAGGCAGGCTGAGAAGCATGATGACAGAGAGAAACATTGTATAAAGGTAGATTTTTTTTAAATACATATATATTTACAAAAATATTTACTTCATTAGTACAGAATAAATTAGCATTAGAGTTGGTGACAGGTATACTTTAAAGGGGTTCGTCATTTTATTTGTTTTATTCTCAAACAGCGGATTCCCATGGCTAATCCGAGACTATGACAATATCTCCATAGTAAAGTCGCGGCTGGGACAATACTCTCATTATAAATACGTGACTGCGACAGTAGAAGTCTATTGCGGCAGTCTTTAGCTGGTGAATTCACACCTTTTTGAAACAATTCGGAAATTAGACAATAACCATGTGTGTGGCGAATTCGCCAGCTAATGACAGTCACACACGACTCAATACTGATGATGTTGCAAATTCGCTATGGGAATACTAACGCGGTTGTGAATTTGCTATGGGAATCCTCTGTATAGTGAATAAGGAGTAGAGAATCAGAGCGTAGAAACCCAAAGTGGTGAGAATTCACTTCGACGGTTGAATCGTCACTTTGATCAGTAACCCCCCATGTCTTCACTGTGGAAAGAAAATAGCGGCAACAGATCCAAAACTATTATAACAAGTAGGTTAGATTCCAATCACACCTCTAAAAATCTGCTGAGAGAGGGTATGGGTGTAGCCACATTCCTTTACCACTAACTTGGGTGTAGTATATCCTGCATTGTTGGACGGCTGACAAGGAAAGTTATCAAACCGACAACTGTATAAGGGTTATTGAGCATAATGTTCCTCGCTGGATAGTTTGCACTCTTTATTGTCCATGGCTTATTTTTAAACAATTTCTAGGGGGACTTTTTAGGATTAAATAGAAATTGCAGTAATATTGTGTTACTGTGGACTTGGCCGTTGACAGTTAAGTTATGGATCTATATGTTGAAGGTCATTGGGATAAACCCCCATGTTTCCAGCACACAGGTAACACAATCTGAAACCATTCTGAACCTATTGAGCCATGCTCGTAAGAAGGCATCAGCCGCAAAACCTTTATTTCATATTAACTTTAGCAAGCTGGAGCTTATGATACATTTGTATGCAGTGGTTTGGGGGGGCAGCAAGGTATTCCAGTCCCACCTAGATGCACGACCCTCCTTATATGGGTATTTTCTAGAGCAGCGGTTCTCAACCTGTGGGTCGCGACCCCTTTGGAGGACGAACAACGCTCTCACAGGGGTCGCGACCACGCTGTGAAGCCGGAAGAAAGCGCAGGTCCCTTTAAATAAGGGTTCCTGCGCGGTGACGTTGGGGCCAAACATCATGACGTCAGTAACAGGGGAGGTCGCGGTCTCAACAAGGTTGAGAGCCGCTGTTCTAAAGTATTAAGGTCCAATCAATTACAAATTTCCCAGGTATGCACATTACCTGCCGCACTCTGTATGGGGGGATTCTACTATCCTGAAATGGAGCTAGTTAAAGGGGCAGACCATGCAACACAGCAGTCTTTGCTGTAGTTCCACAGGGGATTATGGGACACTCAGACACTGGAAAATGTTAGGTGCAAGCTTTACACTTTTATTTACCATTATTCATTACCAATCAAAACCAGTATTCATTGTTGGTGAGTGTAGGACTGAGTATTTGTGTAAACAGGGAGGATGATGTGTCATCAAATAGAAGATACAGAGTCCCGGCCCTTTATTAACAACGTTCACGTTTCCTTCCGGACCCCATTAATCTGCTGAACCAAAACTGCGTAGCAATGCTATTCCATATTAAACTTGCGCTCGCGGAGAACTCTGAGCTTATACTGGGTGACGTTCCTTACGGATATAGCGCAGCCTTGCGTTTCAGCGTGGTGCAATGGAGAGCGAGACAGAGAGAGACAGCCGCCAGCGGACTCGCTGTTATTTGGACAGCTTGTCGCTGGTGAAACAGGGAGCTGAGGCCAGGGTTTATCGGGGACTGTTTCTGGGGAAGGCTGTGGTGGTAAAGGAGAGGTTTACCAAGACTTACAGGCACCCATCGCTGGATACTAAGCTGACCCACCGCCGGACTACACAAGAGGTGCGCTCAATACTGAGGTGCAGGAAGGCAGGTGAGTCGGGATATCTGTATAATGTTAACCCCCTTTACCTCATAAGGGCAACCCAAGGCTGTTTTTCTAATTGCACTAATCACCACGCTGACAGGGGATTCTGGGAACTGTAGTCCATTAAAGGAGAAATTGTAACAGATGTCGAAAGCCCTAGAACAGCGGTTCTCAACCTGTGGGTCGCGAGGCCGTCCCACTGGGGTCGAGAACCGCTCCGGCACCCGGAAGTGCCCGTAGGAACCCTTCTTATAAGGGTTCCTGCGGGGTGACGGGCGCAAACGTCACCGCGCGACGTGATGACGTTTCGGCCGAACGTCACCACGTGACACGCGTACGTGATGACGTTCGGCCGACACGTCCTCACGCGCAGCATGACATCAGCGCCGGGGATCACCGGCCAAAAAAGGTTGAGAACCGCTGCCCTAGAAACATCTGGCATAGAATTGTACTTTTCATTTTAGATTTTGAATTTACCAATTACTTATTTTTTCCACAGGTATTTCGGCACCAGTTGTCTACTTTGTCGACTACGTTTCTAACTGCATTTACCTAGAAGACGTACAGCGATCTACAACAGTTCGAGACCATATTGTATCTGCGCAGCAAGCTGGAGAAGAACTTGATAGATTGTACAAACTGGCGGAGAAAATAGGGAAAATACTGGCTCGAATGCACGATGAAGATGTTATCCATGGAGACCTGACAACGTCAAATATGCTCTTGCGTTCTCCCTATCAGGAACTAAACCTGGTTCTGATTGATTTCGGGTTGAGTTTTATCTCCGCCCTTCCAGAAGATAAAGGTGTGGATTTGTATGTCCTCGAAAAGGCTTTTCTTAGTACACATCCCAACACAGAGGAGGTTTTCAAAGCCTTGTTAAAAAGTTATTCTGATTCCTCTAAAAAATCAGGCCCAGTCTTAAAAAAACTTGATGAGGTTCGCCTTAGAGGCAGGAAACGATCAATGGTGGGTTAGAGTAATAATATGCATGTGAGGCACCTGTTCTTATGTGTGTATTGTATATGTTATATATATATGGAAAACATTTAAAAAAAATTAATAAAATTGAAAAACAAATTCTTCATTTCTTTAGTACTTATTTATTATGTTTATATGATAATGAATCTCAAATTCAATTTAAATATGTGCATGTGTATTATTTTTATAAAGCACTAGTAAGTTATGAATCACAGAACAATTTAACGACAATTATAATACAGACATGGGAAAAATGCTCATTGTAGTAAAGCAAGTGAAGTAAATTATAAACATATTATTACAGAGCAAGATGATGGAGGTCCCTTCCCCATAGAACTTTCAATTTAAATGTGATACTTAAATACGTAGATAAGAGAGTAATAAAGTACCTCAAACAAGTGCTTTCTTATTAGCTCATAAGTGAGAATAATAAGCAGAAATATCTACTTAAGCATAAAATAATTCAACAAAAGACATGAAAACCAGTACTCTAAGATGTAAGAATTGTGTTTTCATTTACAAATATTAAAGGTACTGTTCTTGGCGGAGGTAAAGAGGTGTTGAATCCCAGATATATGGGGTAGCAAGAGAGAAGGTTTGAGACTGGGAAGGACAATACTATGTGAGTTGTATACAAAGACAATTGCTTTGTGAGAAATAGAGGAGATGGCTAGGAAACATTTGGGCACACAAGTGAAGAGATTTAATGAAGACAAAAAGAATAAAGCACTTTAATGTCCATAGGAGAGCACTGTATATAAATAGTGTGTTAATGGGAAGCCATGGAGCAGAAAAAAGTTGTAATGAAGTATGTTACTTCTGGGGTGAGATGGAGAGAATTCTCCAGCAGTACTGGAGTGGAATAGCTGGATTCTAGTTGGTAGAACATTGCAATAGTCCAAGAAGGAAAATATGAGTGTGTTAGTAGTCACCTGGGAGAGAATGTCTAGTAGTCTATGACACTATCACAGAGGAAAAAGCAATAGTTTTAGCAGTTATTTATGTACTTAGAGAGGAAAGTTAAATGTCACGCCAAGAAAACCACAGAAGCAACAGAGTTAATGAGCACATCGTTAGTTGGAAAGGAAAGCCTTACCTAGAAGATATTTGGATTTAGCTTTCATGCTAATATACAAGGTTGTGTATTTTTAAGACCTATTTTTTTAATTCACTTACACTTGAGATTATACTGAAAATAAAGAACTTAGGCTGACTGTAATGGAAGGCTTTGGGTGGTAGTCTGAAAAGGGGGTGAGATATGATATGAATAATAGTGTTAAATATGGAAGGGAATTAGATTAAAGGAGAACTACAAGCTTGCTCACTCCAGGGTTGATTGTTAATGAGAAGGGGGAAATACCAGTAGGTCTTTCATGCTTAGCATTCTCTTCTGATCAATGTAATTTTCCAAATTCTTCTGCTCTTGAGCAGCTCTGCAATATTTTTCACTTCCTGTTCCTGTGAGTTTTGCTGAAAAGTGCAGTAGTAGATTTTTCATTTAAACTTCTACTGCGTTTGTTCTATTTTGCTGAAACACACAGGAACAGGAAATGAAGATTGCAGCGCCTGTCAAGAGCAGAAGACATTGTCAAATAACTCAGAGCAGGGGGCAGCATTGGGACATAAAAGCATCTTAAGAATTGCTCTTGTAGTCAATGAGTGTGTAGTTCTCCTTTAACTGTTGTTAACTCTATTGACAGTGTAGTGTTATGATCATTACAGACAATCTGCTGTCCGCTTTTCAAAGCTGGAGTTAGAACGATAGGGAGTTAAACATTGTTTAAAAAAAGATCAGTAAGTGAGAAAGCAGAAGTGGTTAGAGATTGAAAAAAGACTGAATGTAAAAGAAATGATTAGAGAAAAAGCTTTATGAGAACTATAAGTTCCTCTCTGATTCGCTGAAAAGAGCAAGCGCAGTAGCAAGGTTTTGCTACTGCACTTTCTATTTTCCTGGAATGCCGTGGCTGACAATCGCAAAAGAGTTCGGCAACATAGAAGACAGAAGGGGAAGCAATGGAGCCTAACACATTTGCTGATCACCCCTAGTGATTCGAGCCTACAGTTCTATTTTAATACAAGTGAGATTGCTGTTAAAATGTAATCAGCAAGGTAGATTGACAGAATGGATAATTATGTCGAATCAAGTCAGGGACACAGGAGGTTTTGATCTATAAAGTTTTATACACCATAGAAAGGTATTTGGACATATGTCCAATGCTGCACTCCATTAAACATTTTGATAAGGACAGTAAACCCAGTTTATCTTCATGGTTAATAATACATGTATTTGAACACTGAAGTTAATTGTAAGCATTTAGTTACAATGCAAATTTATTTACATTGAATAATACACTTATACATTCCAATTGTAATTTGTCTCCAAAAAAAAATGAATTCAGTTTTACAACACTTAGTCCAACCTCTTTGCTGTTGCAGGATCCATTTTGCTTGCATCGTGCCTTTAAATCATTTGCAGGTGCAATAAACATTCTAATCAGCACAGTTGACGACAAACTGTAATGTACAGGTATTTTACGAATGCCTTGTTAAGTGGATTTTATAGATTGCTTGCAATATTTATACACAAATTCAGCTACAATCATGGATATTTCAGTGTAAAGATGTTTTGAGTACATTCTAATTTAGGGGGTTCTTCACTAAGGTGCGAATTCGACTGTCGAATTCTCAAACAGTGGATTCCCATAGCAAATCCGCAACAATTTCCCCATTGTAAAGTCGCGGCAATTTTTTTAAAGTTAAGATTGCGACAATTTTCACATAAAGTCGCGACTGCGACAGTAGCAACCTATGGTGACTATCTTTATCTGGTGAATTCACACCTATACGCAACAATTCGGACTCTAGTGAATCTTTAGACACCATACATTCTAATCATCTATAGGCTGATCTGTTTCATAGGGTATATTTATCAAGAGATAGAATACCTCTGATTTGAGGTCTATTTATCAACATGGCTGCCATCAGTAAAGATAAAAACAGACAAAATGCAATAAGATGAATGAATTCAACTTCAAAGATAACATTTTTGAACGTGTTGTATTTGAATAACTGATCTGCCAATCTAAATGGGAATTTTTTTTATTCTTTTGGATGTTAATAGCCCTTTAAGAAAACAGTTGGGTCCCTCCCACCTTGGCATCAAAGCATGCTGGAAACCTGAGTTCTTTCTGCTAGGAACAATGTTGCTAACTAAAGAATCGCTAACAGACGTTAGTTCGTGATAGATGATTTGGAAATGGGTGGAGCTTTATGTTGCCAGTGGCTTTGTGGATAGAGTAGTTGCCTTTCCCTGTGAGGTCCATGGTTCGAAGCAAAGCAAGACGTCCTAGCACTGCAGTCTAATAATGAGTGTAGTGTATTTACACGCTTGCCAGAGCAAACGAGAATGAACCAAGTGCCCAATTTCTCCAATATTAATAGAATTGTGGTTCCACCGGTTCGCTCACATTTTAACACGATAATAGTGATTTTAAATAAAATGTGATAAATGACACAATATCTGGCACAGGCTCTTTATAATAATTTGTTATATACTCTGCATGATCTGCTCACTTCATTCATACATTTTCTAAATGGAATATACTTGGGGGGGGGAAATAAATGTATTTAAACTTTCACTCTGGAAAATGATGTCTGCAAATGATAGGAAACAACGTCAGTCTGCTAAGCAGCAAATACATTGTAAAGCCCGTCTTCTTGTGTTTAGATATTTTCGTTTGTCCTTTATTTTGTCTGATAATTCAGTTAATTCTGGATTATCTCATTGTCCATTTACTAATATTTCCAACCACACACGGGTAACATTTACTTAGAGAAAATTAAACTTTACCAAAACACTTTATAAACAGTGAAAAGTTTTCTTCTAAAAGAAATGCATTAATAGTGCTAAATGCGAAATCTAAAAGCTACACTAACATCTGTTTTCTCAGACGCTGAGCAAAATGCTGAAACGTTTCTTAAAGCCTTTTCCCCCACCTCCCTTAGGCTGGGTTCACACAACCAGATTTTCAGCTGAGTTGTTTTTTTTTTTAATGAGGCTCATTATTGTCTATGGTGCAAAACACAACAGCCTGTGTGGATTATCCCACGGGAAACAGTGGATACTGTTTTTTCCAACTCAGCTGAAAATCAGCAAGTGTGGCTCGGTAACTGTACCAGCTAATGCTGCCGTTATATTAAAACGGATGGCACTCTTAGCCGCTTTTATTTATTCAACTTTTTTTTCACATCTATAGATATCAAACCATGAGACCTGAGATGAGGAGATTACTTCCAGTTAATTGTAATTAACCACCAGGCTAAAACTGTGGCTTCTGAATATAGAGTATATTAAGATGGATCCAGTCGAAATTGGCTATTATAACTAATATCCTAATCTGTCGGGTAGATATCACCGAGACAGTGGTTTACTTCTTAAATTAAACAGTACATTATACAATCCCATGTTTCATGTAATAAGTGTACTGGAGCACAGTGGGATATACCTTGGCAATATGTTATTCATGTGCACAAGCGCCAGATAGATATGCTCTAACCAGAATTCTGTTCATTAACTGGGAATTCCGAAATCCTAAAACACTGTCATTTTAATTTCAAGTTTGCTTTGTATTTAAATTAAATGTAATTGCAACATCCCAGCCACTATTAGGTGTAGTTAACCCAGCAAAAGCAATTGTTACAGAAATATTGACTGTATTTTTATATGGATTTGGTGTCTCTGATGCCCAGTATCAGTGCGCTATTGCTACTGACAGCATACCCCATTAGCTGTAACTAATGTAACTGCCCATGGTAATTCATTAACTATTAATTTTGACCTTCCTCAGACACTGTTATGTCAGTGGCAAAAGAATGCTGCATCCATCCGCCTAGGAAGCAAACACAGAAGAGCTGTGTACTGTTACACAAGAGGCACAATTAATTCCTTTTCTCAAATAAAAGACTGATCAAGTATATTGGGAAAAAATTTTATTATGCATTTACAAAATAGAAAAAAGAGATACTAACTGCTAATTTCCTCATGCATTTACAACACACATTACTTTTTATTAATCAAGCTGGACTGTTCCTTTAAGGTCTCTTCATCATGTGCTGTTTTCTCATGCGAGAGGAGAGTTGCATGGCGAGTTGTAAATCTCTTCTTATTTCAGTATGCAAATAAAATGGAGTGCAAGCTTCCTTGTCCTAAAATAAAAAAGCGCAAAAAAGAACTGGATTAATAAACAGTGGGGACAATGTAAGCTGAATAGTTTATTGAATGCATTCTTGATCACTGTGATTGGATCAGTAAGGCTGTAGAAGAATACCATAAAGGCATGTGGAAATGTATTCCGTTCTTTCAGTCTGTACATAACTGTAAAGCTTGGAGCTAGCTTAGTGAACCCTAGCAACCAGTAGACCATTTTTCAGTCTGTACTGAACTGTAAAGCTTGGTTCTAGGTTAAAGTAACCTAAGCAACCAGTAGACAATTTGAGTATAAACAAAAAGTTAATTCAAATTGTCTTCATCAAAAACATACTAAAACTTAATTCCAAGATTAAATACCTATTTTAGAAGGACAATAACACTCAAAACTGGAAATTCCCCAAATGGATTTACAATTACTATATTCAGTCTGGGCTGTATGGTCTCTAGAAAGTATGATATTTAATTTTAAAATTGGTTTCTCTTGAATGCTTCCTGATTATGTATTATCTAAAGCTCCACAGAAAAGCAATTGGACCGGCTGAAATTTGTTTAACCAGCACATACAACATGGCTGCTATCAGTAAAGACAAAAACAGACAGAAAGCAATACAATTCATGAATTTGACTTCAAAGATAACATTTTTACAAGTGGTATATCTGAATAACTGCCATGCCAATCCAAATGAGAATTTTTATTTCATTTGGTGCCACTGGTCCTTTTTGTGATATTAAGTCGTGAGGATAAACTCACGAGTTAATAATTACTTTTGTGACTAGACAAAAATTTTAAACAATACATTTTGACTTAAGTAAAATACAAAAATATATATCAACGATTCAATATAGAGAAAAAGTAGGGTTCCCCATTCCTGATATATGATTGCCAGTCATGTAGGAATTATCTCTCTCCCCAAGTGAACTTCTAAGAAATCGAGGTGATTTGTTTCATGGTTTTCAATTTTTATATTCTGTTTTATCAAGGAGAAAAAAAAAAATCTCCTTAGGGAATAATAAATTTCTGTCCTTCCTCAACTGGGTAAGCACTCAACAATAAAAATGGTCAGAAGGGGTTTAATAAATATCATTATCAGCAATATCAATATTATAGAGCTAACTAAAGGTATATTGATATCGATATACCGGGAGAAAACTGTTTAAAAAACTTTTAGAAGTCTCTCCCTTAGCAAGTCTCAAAGTGGTGATCTTTACAGATAAACCCACTAAATAATCTGGCAGCTAAATAATCTGGAAATCGTCAGAAACTAAATATAACCTACCAGGATCACGCCGGCTACTTTGTTGCTGACCTACCGTATATTTAATAAACAATTTAAAAGATGACAGATCTACAATGGGAGACTAATAAACCTAACTTTTTTAACGGCTTTCTAATATATGAGATAACACTATTTCATTTGTCTCCATTAGAACATAAACGGTCACCTTTACAGAATGACTCCCCTCTCGTGCAATCTTCTCAAGATGATGAAAATGTTCTGATATCGTTTGTTTAATTACCAGATTTTTTGATGTCTCCGAGATCTGAAAAGACAAAGTGCTCATCATTCCATGGTTAAAATTCACAAAGTTAAAAACGTTGCTTTAACACTAAAACCTACTTACACATCCCTTCAACTGAATTATTTGATAATAGAGAAGTTGTTGGAATCTCTCCCAGAACTGAAGCTTGCATCCCATAATCTCCCTGTGTTCATTATAAAATTTGATGGTCTGATTAATAACCTCTCTGAGGGCGAAAGCTGCATCTTCAACCTGCAAGATCCAAAATATGGGTCCTTATGATATTGTTGTGACCTAAATATAATCTTGTACCAATCAGCATACATGGTGAAAACAGCATTTTAAAACAGGCGATACTAGCATAATAAAATAAAAACTGTTCCTCTAGAATTAGGCCATCAACAAACATTTTCAGCGTTGATAAATTTCCCCCATAACCTGATAACATTGTTTTATATTCTTCTAAAAAACTCTATTGTTTTATTTTTTTTATTTTTACCTCTGAGATATGATAGATGTTGTCAATATTAGGAAGTACAACTGAAGAATCCATGCAGATTTCATGATCGTCCTCCAAAGGATTCTGTGGAAAGAGAAACTTCCCAGTTTACCCGACTTGAATAACTGAAAAAGTAGATATGAACAAGTATAAAGTGGCTTTCAAGTCTGTCGGATAAGAAGTGTAATCTTCACTGGCTGTAAATAAGTCATTTCAAGAGAGGGCTGCAAGTCCAGAGAGGGACACGATTTTGACAACTCACCATTTGGTTGAAGATTTTTAGAATTTGTGTATTAAGATACTCTTGTTTGGGGTGAAGCCATTTGCAATTCTGTGAATGGACAATAGCAGTAACACTGATGAAGAATAACCAAAAAACCACACTTGTCATATTCACTGTGATGGAAAAGAAAGGACATAAAAATATAAAAGTTTTTCTCTGTGAAGCAGACATTTTTTTTCACAATTTAGGTACTGTATATCTATACATCTTCAACCCCAATAGCTGAGGAACTTAGCAAGGTTGATAGGTTCTTCTTACCAAGGGGATGGAGATCCTCTAGTTCTTCTGTGTTCTTGGTCTGTAGTGATCTTCATCTCTGTAAGTCTTTATTTATATTTCAAAAGAGTGATTGAATAAATTATTTAATTCAGTGAAATTTTAACCAAATTTTCCAGATTGTTCATTTAACCATTATTTAATTCTTTTATCCAAATTCCTATTTAACCAGATAGAGGGAGCTCATTCTTCTTTGTGTTGTATTTTTATTTTGTGTTTCCCCCATCGTTATTATATTACATTTAGGAAACAGAATGTTGATTATTACTTTAGTTCGTGTATTTTTTCAGTTATAATATTTATAACTTTTTTTTAGAATTAGCAGCCAGCATTTTTCACTAGATTGTGAATGTTGCAGACAATGCAATGAAGCTGGAAGACTACATATTATTTACACTTGTCAGTTTCCTGATAACATTTGTGTTCATTAATATTTTTATAGTTCAGAGTTTCATGTAAATATAATCTAAACCAGGGTTGATATTAAGCAGGGTTATGGAGAGCTGATGACCCAATTCCTTTCTTCAAAAGGATCCAAAATCCCATTGACTCTGTTTTCAGTGTAATTATGAACTTACCTGGTACAACTACAGTCCATCTGTAGCCAAAAACAAGCAGTGTTTCACCTCACAACTTTCTGTAGCAAAGAAAGCACTTCCATGTGTAATATACAGTGGGGGAAAAAAGTATTTAGTCAGTCACCAATAGTGCAAGTTCCACC
>WMED01022427.1:0-11677 GCA_019650415.1 Pipa parva | reverse complement strand
ATATTCACTGGAGTGGACAAGTTGACTTACTGCTAGGGTTAACAGTACATATTCACTGGAAAGGACAGTTGGCTTACTGCTAGGGTTAACAATACATATTCACTGGAGTGGACAGTTGGCTTACTGCTAGGGTTAACAGTACATATTCACTGGAGTGGACAGTTGGCTTACTGCTAGGGTTAACAGTATATATTCACTGGAGTGGACAGTTAGATTACTGCTAGGGTTAACAGTACATATTCACTGGAGTGGACAAGTTGACTTACTGCTAGGGTTAACAGTACATATTCACTGGAGTGGACAGTTGGCTTACTGCTAGGGTTAACAATACATATTCACTCATTTATCACACTATGAAGGTTCACTTCTTGCTGGTAAGCCAGATCCCTCTTATCTCTTTGTACAGCAGAGAGGAAAGCCATGCTACTTAATTGTTCTGCCCTGTAAATCACTGTCTATTTTATTTATGGGATAAAAATCTATTCCTGAAACCTGTGTAGTGTTTATAACCCCTAACAGCCCTCCAGCAATATTACACATTTTCTTTTCCTGTTTTTTTTTAGTACCATGTAATTGTACAAATATAGACTGCTATATAGAGTATGATGGCATTAGCATGACTTCTCTATACAGGGCAATAAGTGGGATTCATTAACAGGTGCACCTTTTCTTAGCGGTCTAGTAACCCAAAGCAACACACTGGCTTTCATAATTCTAGTTCCCCTGTTCCAGTGAATGCTAACTGCTGATTGGTTGCTATGGGTTACTAGACCATTGGAAAGATTGCCAATGTTAATGAATTCTCAGACAGTCTATGTATAGTACCCAGTGCCTAGTACCTAAAGGGACAATGCTCAGTATCTTAATAACAGGGGGAAAAAATTGTCCATTGTTACAATACACAGAACCACAGCAAGCAGATGTCCAGTGCCTGATATTTGGTCACATGGACCCCTACTTTATTTTGAGGCAATAATGCAAGGGCCCACATAAACCCAGTCTAATTTCAAAGCCTTCTTTGTTGGTTACTTGGATTTTTAGTTTATTTTGTTACTGTTTTCAGTTAATTTGGTTGCTGTGTTGCTGGTTTAGTTTGTGATGCATTTGTTTGCTGGTTGTGTACCTTTTTTATTAATTTGTTGGTGGTTAGATGGCCTTGTTTTTTCCACAGGGTATCCTCTTTGAAATGACCATATGTGAAAATATGTTTATTTTGGGGGTTTTTTTCTTTTTAAATCAATACTCAAAACTCTAAAAAGCATAATTTAAACAAAACCAAAACAAGCTGATGGATTCAGAACAAAAACAGGAAGGTCTGAAGAAAAACTCAAGTTAAACCTCCTCAAAATAGGTCCCAATATCTATTGAAAGCCATTGTATTGTATATGTATTGTATTCATTCATTTATATAGCACTGATATATTGTTATGTAAGATGGCGGCAACAACAACAACAAAATGTCAACATGAAATGATTTAATGGATTGTGTTGGTAACAGGTGCATTTTTCCCAATAATATTTATGTATATGGGATGTGTGGTTCATATTCAGATTCATCTGATGAATGTGATATTGCAGACCTGAAACAGGTTCAAATTTTGTCAGGTCGGTTAACAAAAATACGAACCAATATGAACACAATCCAAAACACATAAAACAAGTTTCTAACCTCAGCTTTGAACCTCAGTGAAACATAGTAAAATCAAGCAACATGTTAAACAAAAATAAGAGCAAAAGTTTCCCCGTATCCACAGCAATGTAGCATACAACAAGGCTTACATGTGTCCTTATGTCTGACCCCTTCAGTAGTCTTGGATGGGCCATGTTGGCAGTGAAGCCCTTGGTACGCTTTTGCCCACAACATAGCTCAATGGAAGGACATGCATCTTCAGACATGACTTAGTTCATGGAAGGCCATCATCGTCTTTCTTGATCATCCACCATAGTGCAAAAAGTCTCGATCCATTGTCTCCACACCTGCCAATAAATGCTGTTGCAAAAACAAAGAAAATTCTTCATCTTTAATACACGTTTATGGACAGGTTCCTGTCAGGTAGGATCCACAGTTGCTGCATTGCCAGTGAAGGGGATGGGCCTCTCTCAGTGAAAATAAAGAAGACTTTTTTGCAATTAGTGGCAGTGAGGTGGTAGTTTTTACAAAAAGTAAGATAGGTAAGCGAGGAATTAGCAAAATATGTAAGGCCAGAAAATAAAAAGTTTCATCTTGTTCAGCCTATTATGTATCTTGCAATGTCAAAATATTGATCCAGAGGAAGGTAAAAACCCATGGGACAAGAGTCAATTATCATCATATTAGGGGGGGAAAATCCTTCCTGACTCCAAATATGGCAATCGGAATAATTCCATGGATCAACCTAGGTTTGTCAGGAAACCCTGTTTTCGGTTATTCTATGTTCCTGGTCAAAGTTTAATTGGATGCTGCTTCACTCCTGCGCCTCCATTCAAGCCTTTGTGTGTTTAATGGTGAGTTGACCAGTACTTTGGTGCTAATCTTGGTTGCACACTTGTAGTGGTTGCACAGGTGCTTCCTGATTTTCATTATCCAAGCCTATAAATATGAGGTAATTTTTTTCAGTTTTTGCCCAAGCTGATCTTCCTGTTTGGACATTGTTGTATCTCTGGAATTCCTGATTTCTGTCTATGTCTGTCCTCCTGGTTTTCTTGATCTGACTTTCTTTACTACTTCTTTGCTTTATTGATCTGGTACCTTGGATCACTTCTTGCATGCTACTGTTGGGTTTGCAAAAAGTCTGTAGCTCTAAAAGGGCATCAGTGAATACCAGAATGTTGGGGTTTCTGCCTCAGCTAGTAGTGCTGCTGGTTCCACCTTGGGTCCAGTTTCCGATAATGCCCTGACAATCCCCCATTTATATAGTACCCATATCTTGTCATATTCCTACACTTAAGTAAGTCATCCAGAACCCTTTTGAACTATTTTATTGAATTCACCAGGACAACTTTCTCAGGCAGAGTGTTCCAAGTCAAAATTAAAAACCAAAACCTTTGTCAAAAAATGTTTGATCTTAAACAAGAACAATGACACATATTAGTAGTGGTCGCAGCAATCATGGCTGTGACCTGGCCCAAGCACTCAGTTTCTCTTTATCTGGCCTGGGGGTGGAAGGAAAAGGTGCCCCAATGCAAATCCTGCACTGGGGCTGGTGGCATTTTAGGTACATCACTGATATCATTGTCTTATATTATAAAGTGAGCGATAAATACCATCAAGTTTATTATCTATGCAGACAAAAAATTAGAGAGAAACTGCATTCTAATTAGTGACAGGTGTCAAAGGTGTCACACAGGTGTCACACAGGTGTCACACAAACAGATGTTATTTTAAGGAGGTGCAAAAAACATTTAAAATAAGACAAAATAATAGACTATTTGTGAAACTCCATTACTGGACATTTACTATAAAATGGTGGCTTTTTATTTAGATGTTCTGCTTTAATGGTCTTGAACAGTTCAGCAAAAGAGGGGAGAGACCAAGGATGGAGTAAGAGAAGAAAACTAAGGCATGCAATGATGAGCAGCATGTAAGAACTAACAACTTGACTGATATTACCTGCCATGTTCCCTTGCACCCCTAAATCAGGAAACATAACTCTACCATTCTACTTGCCTTTATCTCTCCATCTTACAGAGCAATTTACATTTATTTAAATGTGTCTTTATTGTATGGCTTTCTTTTAATTAATAATTGATTGATTGACTCATTTATCTACATTATGCTGTTGTGCCTTAAATTTTATAATATGAAGTTAACGAGCAGCTTGCTTGGTCTAGCTGTTTTACAGCAAGAGTAATTAATGAATTATTAATGTATTTCTGAACAGCGCAGCTGTTTTTTTTCCTGCAAGTCAATGAATGTATTCCATGACAGTGGAAAGATATTTAAGAAATACCTGGAAATCATCTTCTTCATCTTCCTCGCTCCCTGAAACAAATGCTATATCCAAACAACATTGAGAAAAAACTTTAAGAGACTCCCCAGCTATGAAGCCTGGCTGAAATATCAATGGTTCACCTTCCCAGCCACCACGTTGCCAACAACTAGCAATAATACAGTTCCTGCTGCAATATGACAGATGCAATGAAGATAAGCACTTAGAGCAAAATTACAACCCCAGCATGAGTGGTGCAAAAATTGTTTTTATGTACAAAACCATTGTTACAGTGAAGTAAAGAGCAATCAAAGACAATTTTACTCTTGCACTCACTACACTTACAACAAAATGGTTGTAATAGTTGTCAGTTGAGCTGATCTGATTTTTATCATGTTTATGACTGACCTTTCTATTCATTGGTGGCGATTTTCTAATTACTGACTTTGTTTTTGCTTCATCTTTTTTGGTTGTCAACCAAAACATCAATTAACCTAAAGCATGACTTTCCTATTTTTTCCTATTTATTATTATTTACTGGTCAGGCCCTGCATTCCCTTCTAGTTTGTATTAAATGCCTGTATATTTCAACAACAACAACAAAAAAAAAACCCCTGAAATTCTGAACAAAAAGTGATATAATTCAAAGATGGCTAAAATTACACAATAAAGACCAAATTATGACTGTCCCTTATGTGCAACATGCTAAAATTCATTTTAAGGTGAACAACCTCTTTTGGCAGTTAACAAAATGCATACAACAAGAACACCATGTGAATATGAGCAACCAAAAAAATCCCTAATACCCTACATTTAACAGCATATGCTAAAATCTCTACAATTGTGTCAGTGCTACTATTGTGTGAGCTTTCTTCTACACATAACAAAAGCCAAAAAGATTTGTCCATTCACTACAAACTTGCTCCTATTAATAAGGAAAGTCATTGTTAAAGGCTGATTTGTAAAGATTTAAAAGAAATATCTAAAAACCTCTAAACAGATGTTATAAATTAGTCATAACAGGGGTTCGGTTGAACATTCTTAACCCAAGTGGTTACTCATGTCCAGTGCCTGTGTTTCATACTAATCCACCTTTAGTTGTTTCTAGTGAAGGATGGTGTTGGAAACAGTTCCAAGAATAATTCTCTATTACAGCTACCTAAATCCACCCTAAATTATTATGTATTTACTTATTTCCAGGTAAAAAAAATCTATAAGCGCATTTATGGAGGCCACCCTCTTGTGCAGTTGTGGTACAACTTGGATATAATCTTGTTAGTTCTGACATGTGACCACAGAAAACCAAAGTATATTGTTCATAGTGAGAAAGTTCAAGGATTGTACTAAGGGGTCATGTGCATCAGGTAATACATTTGTGTTTCCCAAACAATATTTGCGTGTCTGCACAAATTAGTCTATCTGCGTGAATCAATGTTTGTTGGTAGGTGTGCTCCTCTCACAGTCCAGTATGATTCTCTATAAACCAGGGGTTGTGCAAGGTTTCTCTCTGCCTTTGTTAATCAATGCTTTCCAAGGAACCATCTACTGGATTAGTTCTTTGAGTAAGTGGGTCTTCGTGTTTAAGCCTCTAAGTGTGTATCTTTATTATTTAATTTTAATGTGCAACATGTGTCTCTGTATGCACTACAAGCTTAAGGTTTACTAAGCCATGCACAGTTACATACTTTAGCCACAAAGCACATTGCTCATGGCCCAGGCTAACTCTACTGTTCATGGATTGTAACTTCTGCTAATGACATATCCTTTCTTAAGAAATACAATGGGGTCCCTCTTAGATCTCAACCAGAGAGTTACACTTAATCTATGATTGCAATTCATAGTCCCCCATCCTGGTCCTCAATAAAACCTAAAAACTCTATCCAGCAGCTTAGGAAACAAAACTTCTTACAGTAGGTGTAGACCTTAAAGTGATACTGATTTGTGTTTAGGATAACCACAATATGGAAGCGTAACTTTGCATTGAAGAACTAAAGTTCCCTATACATGAATACATAATAAAGTCCACTTACCTGCCTGCTAAATTGTTGTATCCTTGTATTAAAAAATCCAGTTTACCTTTGTATGCTCTGTACTGTCCCACCTAAATTTACCCAGCTCTGCAGACTTACGGCAGCTATTTTGAATAAATGATGAATGAAGATTCGGACCTGTGATGTCACTGCTGAAGTTGTGGCCGCATTATGGGGGTTATTCACTAAAGTTGTGTATAGTTGTGAATTCGACAGATAAAGACAGTCACAATAGGCTGCTACTGTTGCAGTCACGTCTTTATAATGACAATATTGTCACAAGTTGCAACTTTATAATGGGAAAATTGTTGCAGTCTTAACTTTAAAAAATTGTTGCGACTTTACAATGGGGAAATTGTAGCGGATTTGCTATGGGAATCCGCTGTTTGCGAATTCGCACCTTAGTGAATACCCCCTAAAACTTAACTAGACTGGATTTTTAACACTGTTTTCCCTAACTGGATATAGCACGGGCAATAAAATGAAAGTGCTTTACACTGTTATAGGTTACTGGTGGTGCACAAAGGGAATAGACTTCCTTGCAGTTATTACATCAGATAGAAAATGACCTTGTTCAATAAACTTTATGAATTAATATTTGCTCATTTATAATAATACAGTAAATAATATAATAGTGATATTTATAACTTTAGTTTACCTTCAATTGAAATACCCTCCCCCTTTCTCAAAAGGTGAAAAGATGAAAACTCTGGCTCAGCCATCATCTTCTGCTCACCTTCTCTAGAAGGAACAGTAGAACGAATCTAAGCAAACTGATTTGTCTTTCCTGGGAGCTTGTGATCTTTAAAGGAATTAAAAGGATTCTTGGTATGTTCAAACTATTATAGGAAGTTTATCACAAATTCCAAAGCCATAAGCTTTGGAATATTAATGTAGTCAGCTCCTTGTCTGAAGCCTGCTCATACTTTCTTCCAATTCAGTTCTGCTATCACCCAGCAGAGAAGACCTTGAGTTGCTTTATCTTGCTCCTTTGATTCTACCAATGAATCTCCCAAGGATTCAGCACATATCATTATTCTTTGGGTGCATTGTTACCCCAGTTAAAGCATGGTAGTGCTTGTTTTTGGTATTATAAGGCATTAATGGAGATTTTCTGTTAGAGACTTTGTTGATGTCTGCACCACCAGTGCTCTTTTTAAGGTGTGTTGGGAAGTACCTCCAAAACATGCAAAACATGTTTTTTTTTCACAGGTTAAGACCTGCATCCTCTGCTTTCCCTGCTGTTGAAGAAGGCTGTTTCCTTCCTGCAATAGGCAGTAGAGTTGTGGTGCACCGTGTTAGCCTTAGATTTAAGACAAGGGAGTATAGGTGATACCTTTTATTGGCTAATGGAATAGATGGTAAATGCAAGCTTTCGAGGCTCCTAAGGCCTCTTCATCAGGCAATCAATAGATTTGTGCAATAGATAGCATTTGCTGGACATTATTCAGTTGACAAATTAATCCGGTGACGTACAAACTTATGATTTCCCCTTATCTTTATATCTTGAAAACTTTTATGTGTCACTGCTGAAACCGCTGGTTCCTTGTAATTTTCTAAGAATAATCTTTCCGCCCATCCTGATTATGATCAGGATTTGTAAATAAAAAGATAATGTACTCTAAGATTTTTAAATGTTCTACGTAGTGAAAAGGGGATGACTATAAATCCAAAGAAATATACTAGGTTACTTTATAAGATATTCACGATCCTTGATAAGTGAAAGGAATTGCTAAAAGAAATGTCAATGAGTACATTAAATACTATATATTACACATTTACCATTTCCAGCTGTTATACTGCCTCCGCTGCAGTAATAATATGATTTCCCTTTCTTCCTTCCTAACACTATCTTAAAAAGCTGACTTGCTGCCATTAGGTTAACACTGCATTGTCTGTCAGTGTAAAAATGATTTGGATGCAGCATTTAAGCTGGATAGCCAGAGTGTATATTGATGTTTAGAAAAGAAGCAATGTAAGCACATGCATTGGTTTCAACCCATTTATTGTCCTTTTAAACAATAAGAATTCCTTGTAATTATGATCAGCAGAATAACAAACAGTTTGTACATAAACAGAAATGATTATCATTTGCCCTCTTACTCCTTAATATGTAAGAAGCCAAATAAATTTGCCACATGAAGACCATGAATCTGATTAAGTCAGAGATAGACACACACAGGGAAGCTGAGCCATGCCTTGTCACTGTTGATGTCATTCATTATGCCTTTAGGCGTTCTTTTTAATGCTCACACACAGACACACAACTTGGTGGGTTATTCAATAAAGTATGAATTGTCGCGTATTCGCAAAGACAGTCGCAATAGGCTGCTACTGTCATGAGAATATTGTTGCAGTCACGACTTTATTATGAGAAAATTGTCAACTTATGAGAAAATCTTAACTTTAAAAAATTGTCGCAACTTTACAATGGGGAAAATGTTGCAGATTTGCTATGAGAATCCGCTGTTTGAGAATTCGACAGTCATATTCGCACCTTAGTGAATAACCCCCTTGATGTATCCACATGCTAGCAGGAAGTAATACTTCTGATGCAGGAAGTGAATTAATGAGTGAACAATACCAGGGGTGAGATAACCTTTATTCAACCTAATCTAATACCCCTTTCCTCTTTGTCCCACAATCTTCAGTGGATACTGTACATTTGCGACCCCATGTCTAAAGGTGGGTGACATCAGGATTTACTGAGCACCACTCCCTTTTTGTTGCACTCCTGCTTACTAATATACACATTCTGCCTACTCCCACCCACCAATTCGCCTACTGCCACCTGCTGGTGGGCAGGGGAGTTAATTGGTGTGGGTTCCTCTTAATTCTGCAGCCCTGTGTGAATTTTGGATGTGATATTGCCCTGAAGAGATCCAGGGTTTCTTTCTGAAATAGAAAACAGTCGGCAGGGTCAGTTTTTCTTTTATCATTTTTCAAGGTAGCTCAGTATCATAAAGATTAGCAGTACCGAGTATGATAACTCGCCATTTTTACATACCTTCTAGGGCAGGAATGGCGAACCTATGGCACACGTGCCAGATAGGGCACCCAGAGCCCTCTCTGTTGGCACGTGAGCCATCACCAAACCTTGCCTTCAGCACAGACCATGGACCTGATCTGACAGTTTTCAGGCCGGATCCGTGGCCTGCACTGAAGGAGCGCATGCTCGCATGGGAGCTCTCCTCTCCTGATTCATGCCCGCTCCTCCCCTGATGCTGGCATGATGACATCACTCACCAGCGTCGGCACTTCAGGGGACGCGCTGGTGGGTGATGTCACCTTTTTGGCACGGAATGCCAAAAAGGGTCGCCACCCCTGTTCTAGGGTGAGGTACTATATAATTGCACTAATTACTTAACTAGCAACCCTCTTACTAAGTCTACCATCATGGGACAAGTCTATCTAGCTGGGAATACCTTTTGTTCTGATATGCTGGTGTGTCTGTGGTTATTGTGTTGGTGTTTTTGTGGTTATGTCAGTTTTTTTAGTTATCTTGTTAATAGATTTATTATTTTCCTAATGCTATAACTTCCCCCTGTCGGTAAAACTTCCATCTCTGGCTCTGGGGTGCTATCACTGAATGTAAGAAACAATAGCAAGATAAATAAAAAATATGTTCATTTAGAATAAGTTTTTTTTCATCTTAGGGCGAAATTTATTAAAGTCAGAAAGACTGAGTTTACCAAGTGAGACCTCATATTGTTGTCATGAGATTTTTTTTTGATTTTTCGAGAATGAGTTTTTCAATCTCAGTTTTTCGATGGGAAGGTAGTGTGAGGATGTTGTATTTGAAGGGAGATATTTTGCCCCAATTATGCAGACATACTGCTGGAGTTCAGTCCAGGTTTTGTAAGTCACCCCAGTTGCAGGCTAGAGCCTGTCTAAAAGGCAGCTGGGAGAGCCAGTTGGGGGTTGGAGTGAGAAGTCTGAAAGTTGATTCTGTGGCTGAGGCTGAAAATCCCTGTGAGAGAAACAGGTTAAAGACTCTGCTAGGTTAAAGACTCTACTATGCAACTTGGCTTTGCAGCACTGTGAAACCCCAAGGAGACAACCCAGGAAGGAAGGTATTCTGTTTTTGTTAACCAAAACTGTATGGGGTGTAGTTACCTACTGTGTTTTTTTACCAAGGACTTTTTTCTGTGGAAATTGTTATTTTTGAAGTGACTGTTGTTTTCCCAAAGAAAGGCTGTGTTTTAAATTGATTTTTCCCTTTAATAAACATTTGAATATGAAAGAAACTCACTGTTTGCGGTGTGTTAAACCCTAAAGGCTGCTCCAGCACTTGAGTGATTCCCTACAGTAGCCAATACTACTAATGTAAAATATGGCTAACTTTCCATCGAAAAATATTTTAAAAAAACAACCTCTCAAGAACAATGCAAGATCTCACTCGGTAAACTCAGAAAAACCAAGTTTAATAAAGTTCACCCTATGTTTTTGTTTCACAGCTGGTAGGATTCAAAAGGAAAGGCTCTTAGCAATAAACTTTAGATTAGAGTACTGTATGTGTTATCTGTGTAATGTAGTAACAAGTCTTGGTGTCCTCTCCTGTTCTAGGTGAGTGTGACACTATTTTGACTTAGCCTGGTATTCACGTGCATCCATTTATCAGGATTTACCCACAGCTCACTCAGACTCTAAAGTCGAAATGTATTAAACTCGGAAAAGCTCGTTTTCGCTTTTCTGAGTTTATTAATTGGGCGAACACCCGTAAGTTTTTTGCGGTAAGTATCGTGAAATTTGTTTAGATCGATACTTATTGAGAGAAACCTTTTCCTTTGAATATATCCATGGAAAGGGTAGCCATACTTTACACTAGTGTAGTATAACTACCGTTCCATGGATATACAGTGATACCTTGGTTCTCAACCACAATTCGTTCTGGAAGTGCGGTTGAGAACCAAATTTGGTTGAGAACCAAAACAATTTATCCCATAAGAAATCCAATCGCAGATTGACTTGTATTGATGCTGCGAATGCCATTCTGCTCATCTCGGGTGTTTGAGTTCCAAATATTTGTTCAGATTCCAAGACAAAATTTTCTCGAATTTCGTGGTTGAAAACCAATTTGTTTGAAATCCAAGTCGTTTGAAAACCGAGGTACCACTGTATTCAATGGAAAAAGTTTCTCTCAGTAAGTATCGATCGAAACAAATCTTGCGATTCTTACCGCGAGAAACTTCAGGGTGTTCGCCTGAGTAAACTCGGAAAAGCTGAAATGGGCTTTTCCAAGGTTAATAAATTTCGACCTAAGGATCATAGGCCTCACTTACATTATGAATAGTGCCTGTACCTTTAATGTTGCAAAAAAAGAGCACTAGAGGTTCTTCTTTATAACAGGAACAGTTTATTTACATATCAAACCAAATATATAACTTCACATACTTAACTTGAGGTAGTATGTGTAATGAAATGGCTATCATCCATTTCCTTACGAGATTACTGTATGTATTTACAGTGTGTAATCACTCATATCTATATATATATATTTAGTATGTTGTACCCAGGGGTGTGACAATCATGCCACCTGCTGGAGTTATATATAAATATTATTGAATATGATATATATATTGTGAATATACCTGAGAAGTAAAACCAAGTCTAGATAAGGCAAGGTTCAGAATGGGTTGTGGTCTTCAGTTCCAGGCCTAGGTGCTGGCTGGGACTTTGCTACAGGCAGGGCCGGTTTTAGGCAAAATGGGGCCCTGGGCAAGATTTCGAGTGGGGCCC
>WMED01022426.1:0-11677 GCA_019650415.1 Pipa parva | reverse complement strand
GAATATTCATGAGCGGCGCTCGTGACCCGGCATTTCATTTTGGTGGCCCGGTGCCGGGTCACGACCATTTGGGAAACACTGCTCTATATTGCTTGACAAAAGGTAAATGGAGCTTTCTTTATAGAAAAAGGTTTACACACCCTTTAACAGTACCACAGTAATTCACTGCATACAGCTTCCCACACTGGGTTATTTAGGTTGGCACACTGGATCTCTTGAAGAGGAGGTCTTACGCTGCCAGTCTTTGCCCTAACGTGGGATTATGTCTCTGTCCTTGGGTGTATCCCTTTCGTACATCTGCTGGGACCCTGAGCTGTTAGCTTTCATGTCTCACACTGGCATATGATCTACTGTGCCCTAGACTAAAACTATGGGAACTTGAACCAGGGACAAACAAAACAGTATAATATATAAAATGATATAACTTCACAACTATAATATTAATAGACCAGCATAGGAAAAACAGAACACTGTAGTCATTCTTTAAAGGACCAATTTGGATTAGCATGGGAGTTATTCAAATAAAGAAGTCGCAACACTTGCAAACAAGTACATTTCTTATCTTGTAAAAGTGGACTGATTAGCCCTGTTGTTTACTATTTAAAATACATTTTGTTTTCTGAGAAAGGACAGAGAAAAATACTTTTTAGACATCACCCATTTCAGCACTGGAGACAATGGTTGTTATTGACTAAAGTCTGAATAGTCGCATAAAGCTCTGAATTTGCGCCTATCCTCTATAACTTTGCAATGTGGCAAATATGTGACAAATTTCGATGCTTCTGACAGTAGCGGACATAAAGTGCAATCATTCATCTTGTATCAAGTAAATCAATCAGTTATCAAAATAACAATGCATATTTGCAACAACAAAAAAGGAAAAACGTAAGATTATAAAGTAGATCTTACTGTAAGAATGTCCCGATCCACTCAAAGGGTATTTCCACACTCCCAAATCCTAGTGGCTCCTTTACTATGGGAGTATTGTCACAGTCATGATTTTACAATGGAAAATTTGTCACAGTTGCCAATTTTGTCAGTCATATATATGAGGCTTCCTCTTAGCCTGCCATCCTGACTTGAGAAAGAAAAGTTGGGCTGACAGGGAAAATGACAGTGACAAATGATATATAAAGGTGCATTTTTAAAAATACATCTATATTTTTAAAAAATGTTTATTAGTAGAACATAATTCAGTATTCCAGTTTTGAGGTGATGGGTAAACCTTAAGAAGCTCTTTGCATCACTTTGCATGCACAGGTAATTCACCTATTGACCAAAAGGTGAAATCTGTTGAAGTGGAAATTGGGACAAGGCGTGCTGCTCTGAAGTCACCTGTTTGACTTCACCAGATCAGAGTTGCGAATTAAGGGGTTGATGGCAGGGCTCCAGTGTTGACTAAGGCGACTATTCATTCAAAAGTGACAATATAGACTGCAACCAAGTGACAACATGTCCTAAGGACAAGGTGACGTAAAAATGTGTAATAATAACTTATATACAGTTAGTGGGATATGGTGAAGATGACATTACTGACCTTCACTGGTTGAGATCACATCACTTTGCATTCTGCTACCATCCGACTGACTACAGCACAGTGTGCACTTTCCATCACTGCTCGCCAAACCTATTCACCGCTTAATCAGTAAGTATAAGTGAATTCAGGATTTCCCCAGCTTAGGGCGAAATTTATTAAAGTCAGTAAGGCCGTTTTTGACCTTTCGACTTAAAAAGTCGTTAAAAAAATTAGAAAATTATCAGAAATTTCCAATTGAATTTTTCTGTCGAAATTATTGATATCGAGATTGCGATATTTTTTTATTTTATTACATTTCGACCATAGTGTCATGAATTGATGCAAAGTGAATTTAAGAGGCGCATTTTCACTTTTAGACAATAACCCCAAATGTCTTTAGAACACAGACAGGATTAATAGGCAATTGTTTACAGAGGTCTAATAACACATTTCAACCAATAAGATGTAGGCTTTTTTAATTCTAGTTCCCATATATCAGTGAATTTTATCAGCTGATTGATTGGTATAGGTTACTAGACCTCTGAAAATGGTGCAACTCTCACTGTGTAAGTACCCTTTGAATTATCATACAGGGTCTCTAATTTCCATTGAAAACATTCTGGCTCCTACAGAAATAGTTTGCTCAACCAGTTAGTCAGGAATTAACTCTGTTATTAGCTCTGCATAAATGTTCTAATGCTATTTTTCTTGCAAGCTGCTGATAAATAGGCTAATCCCTGATTAGCTGGTTGAGTAAACTGTGATTTCCCAGCCCCCATTGGGTATTTTAAAAGCTTTGCAGGGTGCCCGCACAGTGTCTGCTCTGCAGTTAAACTATGAATTACTAGGTGACCCCCCCCCTTGATATATTCTGATAATTGGCAATTGATAATTCTGATAATTATATTCTGATAATTCTATGTAAATTGGTCATATATCCTATAAAAGACTCCCTTGTTGAAGAGTAGTATCAGAAGATAATTTAGCTATAGTGTTAAGATATATGCAGAATCAATTTTTACTGACATTGTGTGGAATTCAGTATCATACTCAGGAGCTCCAGTTACTTGCTTAGGACTGCTTTTTATTTTTGACAGTATATGCAGGGCATGTCACTAGGACCTTCATCTGGTGCTAATTAGAGTGGATAATTTAGTGCAGTGATCGGCAAACTTTCAACAGGAGAGAGCCATTTCGTTCCTTCCTACCCCAGCAAATAATTTCTGTAGAGCCGCAAAGGGGGAAGGAGCACACGATCACATGACCTGCCAACATCCAGTCAGAAGAAGCATCAGAGGTCATGGCCAGGGCTTCAGAGATGCACTGTGAGCCACAACACAGCAGCTGAAGAGCCGCGATTTGCCAACCACGGATTTAGTGAATGATATAAAACCATATCATACAAATGGTCAGTTTACTTGTTAGGTGTCCAACTCCCAATATTGGGCTATAAATCCATGTAAATACAGGTGGCCTAATTATTGTTACATCCTTAAATGTATTTTTATATTTTATATATATCCCAGCTCATAACCTATACTTGTGGAGTACTTTATGAGAACAAAAGTATAAGTATTTTTACTTTTTTTTTCTTTCCTGGGATCAATTTTCAGTTTCCTTGCCAAAAAATATAATTCTGATGGGATGCATATTCATTTTTGGCATCTGCTCATTTTACCTAGTATTACCTATTAAAGGCTCAGCACTCACACCTAGTACTTCAACTGCAGCTTCAGTGCTACATTAATGTCCATTACACCTGGCACTTTCACATGAACTTTCAGGGACAGTGACAGAAGTACTAAACAACCTGTTTTTTTATCTAATCTATAGTTAATATATACTAAATCCAAAAACTATAAATTGTATCTATATAAAGTAAGATATTTAGCTTTGAGCTAAATAGGGCTTTTTAGGGTACACGTTCCTGAATGTGTATTATAAAGCACCATAGAAAACAGTGGAAAGGAGGAGGTTTGACTAACAACATGGCTTCTATTGGTAAAGATTAAAACAGGCAGATTCTGACTTCATGAATTAAGCCTCCACAATAACAAAATCAAGTGCTATATTTGGATAATTGATAATCCAAATGGGAGGGTTTTTTTTTGTGTTACTGGTCCTTTTAAACCAGAGTTTTCAATAAAAGACTGAGAATTCCTAGTATCCAATCAGAATAGTGCAGGTATGTTGTTGCACTACAACCAGCTTTTAGATCACCAGATCACATGTCTCAGGGTCCTGGTGCCCTGACCAGAATTCAGGAAAGTTGCAGTAGTCAGAAGATGTATAGCTCAAGAGGGGTTTCAAAGGTCACACCAAAAGGCTGGGGCAACACATATATTTATGCCCTTGCTTTACATGTAAAAAAAAGATGTACAGGTGCTTCTCAATAAATTAGAATATCATCCAAAAGTTTTTTTTTCCTTCAATAATTCAATTCAGAAAGTGAATCTCATGTAATATATAGTCATTACAAACAGAGTGAACTTTTTCAAGTGGTTATTTATGTTAATATTAATGATTATGGCTTACAGCCAAGGAAAACCCAAAAGTCATCTCAGAAAATTTGAATAATTAACCCAAAACACCATCAAAGGCTTCCTAAGCCTTTTAAAAGGTCCCTTAGTCTGGTTCAGTAGGTGAAACAATCATGGGGAAGACTGCTGACTTGACAGATGTCCAGAAGGCAATCATTGACATATTCCACAATTAGGGTAAGCCACAAAAGGTCCTTGCTAAAGAAGATGACTGTTCATAGAGTGCTGTGTCAAAGCATATTAATGGAAAGTTGAGTGGTATGAAAAAGTGTGATAGAAAGAGGTGTACAAGCAACCGGGATAACCACAGCCTTGATTGGATTGTTAAGAAAAGGTCATTCAAAAATTTGTGGGAGATTCACAAGGAGTGGACTGCTGCTGGAGTCAGTACATCAAGAGCCACCACATACAGATGTATTCAGGATATGGGCTACAAGTGTCACATCCCATGTGTCAAGCCACTCATAACCAATAGACAAAGCCATAAGGTAGGTAGGTAGATAGATAGAGAGAGTTATTTATTTGTCAATTCTACATATGTACATAAGGACATACAAGGATTGAAATTATGTTACTCATCTCTCCAACATACATGACATTGAGAATAGACAATATTATTACAAAAACTAAGTAAGTAAAGTAAAGTGCAAGAACTATAATATAAATAAAATAAAGTAATGAAAAGTGAAAGTGCATACCAGTGCTAATGAGGCCGTCATATTGGAGCAATTAGTAATAAAGGGGAAGTGGAACATGGAGGCTAGTTAAGTGAATGAGTGCCTGCCTGAAATTACAGGGTCACGAGGGAGTAACGATAAAAGGTGAGGAGGCTAAGTAGTGAGTGTGGGGGAAAGATAAGGGAGGGGGGGCAGAGCAGGGAGAGAGTTCAGTGTTCATAAGCTTCTTACCTGGGCCAAGGAGAAAAAGAACAGGACTGCTGCTCAGTGGTCCAAGGTGGTGTTTTCAGATGGAAGTAAATTTTGCATTTCATTTGAAAATCAAGGTCCCAGAATCTGGAGGAAGAGTGGAGAGACACACAATCCAAGATTCTTGAGGGCTAGTGTGAAGTTCCCACAATCAGTGATGGTTTGGAGAGCCATGTCATCTGCTGGTGTAGGACCACTGTGTTTTATCCAGGCTAAAGTCAGGAAAGCAGTCTACCAGAAAATTTTAGAGCACTTCATGCTTCCCTCTGCCGATAAGCTTTTTGGAGATGGAATTTTCATTTTCCAGCAGGACATGGCACCTGTCCACAGTGCCAAAAGTACCAATGCCTGGTTTAATAAACACAGTATCCCTGTTCTTGATTGGTCAGCAAACTCGCCAGATCTTGACCCCATAGAGAATCTATGGGGTATTGTCAATAGGAAGATGAGAGACACCAGACCCAACAATGCAGGTGAGCTTAAGTATGCTATCAAAGCATCCTGGGCTTCCATAACACCTCTGCAGTGCCAATTGTTTGCTGTGTAAAGAGAAATATACTGTATGCCGCTATTAGTAGTTAAATCATAGGTAATACATGATGGACCCCCAAATTGCCCATGCCTAGGGACTTCCAAGAACATCTTCTGGCTGATGGGGAAAAAAGTGCGACATACATCAGTCTAGAGCCTATAATAAAACTACTGAAACTAAACTGCAACAACAATCAATCAAAACTGGCCTCTAACTGCAAAAAGTACAAAGGACTTCTTGACTGGTTATTAAAGTGTACCTGTCACCTCAAAGCACTAATACTAATTTAGGTTCTACTAATGAAAAAAATGTTCCTTGTAAATATATATGTATTTTAAAAATGTACCTTTATACAGTATTTCTCTCTGTCATCTTCCCTGTCAGCCTGCGTTTTCTTTCCCATGTAGTGTTGGGTGGGTCTAAATGATGATAGGCATTATATCTTCTCCAATCAGATCCCTGCTAGATCGTGATTTAAGGGATCTGATTGGAGGTACATTTTAAAAGTATATATATATATTTACAAAAATATTTATTTTATTAGTAGAACCTAATTTAGTATTAGTTTTGATGTAACAGGTGCACTTTAAAAGCAAATTGCCTCTTTTCTTGCTGAAAATACAGAATCACATAGCTCTTCTGTATGGCCTCCCTTTCTCACGTCTGTGAACCATAATGTGATTCGGCTGTTTAAACAAAAAATTCTACTTGTTGTAGAACTGCATTCAGATGAGCAATTGTGTTTTTTCCTTCTTGCACTAAAATAACTTGTTTTATTTCCAGCCACTTGGGTGAAGCAATGTCTTTTTGTTAGTATGTGAATCTGAACTTGTATAAACTGAAGAACTACAGTAAGGAGTTTCCTTGTTCTTTTTGTTTTAACATTTTCCCCAACAGTACACCACTAAATTGAAGGATTATCATAGTAATTTACATCTGTGATGAGCAATTGCTTTTCAGTAAAGGACAGCCCAGAGTTTCTCAGCAGGATGAAAACATCCCAAAGAACAATGCTTTATAATATTTCTGCATTTAAATTCCCATTTGGTAATTACGACGTGTTTTTTTTTTTTTTTTTTTTGTATGGCAATGCTAAGGTTTAAAGGAACAGTTTAGGCACCAACAGTTATTTGCTGTCTGTTTGGCACTGTTAAATAGAAGTTAAATAAATGTTTTCTGTCATATAAATGATTTATTTATTTCCACACTTCACAATTTAGCACCAGTTTGTTACTGAAGCTGCTTCCCTCTCTCAGCCACTTCCTGTTTAGTGTTAAGGAATTGACTGACAGGCTGGATAATGCTAAATAACCAATCAGAACCTTTAAGCTGTTATCCACCTTTTTTTAATTCTGAAAGGTGTAGTTAACCCAGCAAAAGCAATTGTTAAAGAAAGGGCTGAAATATTGACTTTCTTTTTATATGGATTTGGTCTCTCTCATGCTCAGTTTCAGTGCTTGCTACTGACAGTATACACCATTACCTGTAAGTATTGTAACTGCCCATGGTTATTCATTAACTAGCAATTTTGACCTTCCTGAGATGCCATTGTGTCAGTGACACAAGAATCCAACCAGGAAGTAAACACATAAGGAGCTGTGTACTGCTACACAGATGGAATAATTAATACCTTTCCTCACATAAAAGACTGACTAAGTATATTAGAAAAAAAAATGTATTATGCATTTACAACACACATTACTTTTTATTAATCAGGCTGGACTGTTCTTTTAAAGAAAAAAAAAAAGGACTATAAAGAATGAATAGAACTGTTAAAGTTGTCAATGGAGTAGTTCTACTTAGTATAATCCAGTCACATGGATGATAGTTTGACTTTGAGGACAATAGCACGTCATATGTTGATGTCGGCATCAAAAATGGAGGTGAAATTCATATAAATATTGCATACCTTTACCATTACATGGTAAACCACAGCAAAACGCCTCTTACCTCTAAAAAGTTGCTTGTGACCTTTTTTTGCTCTTGCCATTGAAAGTAATGTGTTGTGATAAAGATTTATTTTGCAGGCACACGTCAGGTGTGACTTGTTGGTTAGAATGTCTTGTGAAGGATGTACGTATGTATAATTTTATTTATAAAGCTCCGCAAACATATGTAGTGCTGTACAGTTCAGTAATAAAAATATATGACAGAGGTGGGTAAAGTGCATTAAAAAATACAGTATAAGATCACAAGGATACATCACTTTAAGTGCTACGTTGAGGTTGACACGAGGTTGGAGGTCCCTGCCCCATAGAGCTTACAGTCTAAATGGTTAAACAGTATTGTATGCGGATGATAGGTGATGTTGAAGACATCCCCCTCGCCCCCGTTACTTCAGTGGTTGTACCACAACTATGGCATATATGACCTCCTTATTTGCACCTCTTTCAAACCACCTGTCCTCTTTGTCTAGAACTATGTGCCTTGCTATCCTCCAGGAGTTGCTCATTGTCTTTAGGCTGGGTTCACACTAGCACAGGCAATGCTGCACTTTTAAAATAAAAAAGAAATTCTTATTGCAAATCCCTATTTTACTTACTTGATCTGCTCACACTGATGTGATTATTTGCCGGAACGCCATCGTGACACTTCATCTCATGTTTTTAGTGAGTGTATGGAGGCAACACGAACAATGCGACGAAATAGGAAGAGCCAGGAATACGGAAGGAGCATTCACACAGCGTCACATAATTAAAATAAAAAAGCGCGTCCCGAAGATAAGCCGGTGTATTTTTGCGATGCGCTTTTTTAAAAGTGCAGCACTAGTATGCGCTAGTGTGAACCCAGCTTTAGGCAAGGAGTACACTGACTACTTGTAATCAAACTCATTATTGGCAAACTTTTGTGACTTGTGTGGCTTGTAACGTAGGAGACTTTGAATACTTCTTGATTATTTATTTTTTTATGTTTCCCTGGCCTTAAAGAAGAAGTAAACTTTGGTTTAATCCCTTATTAAACTGGTAGGTCAGGTAGGTAATAATACAATAATACTTAAAAGTGCTGAGACCTGACTCACCGTTAAGATGATATGAACTCCTTCATCCAGCCTCTTCTTCTCACACTCTTAGGCTGGAGTTCATAACTATTGGCTGTGCAATGACACACTAGCCTCTCATAGAGAGGAATATGCATCAGGACACCGCTTGCTTTGTATTTTCGACTGTGTAAAATGCAACAGGATTAGTAGAAATAGGAGCTGAACAATAGCAGTCGCATATGAGGGAAAAGGGCTGAGATAGTGAAGTGTTTTACATGGAAGCACTGAACTGAATGAATGCTATTTTCTTTTAAACTCTGTAGGAAAATTTGCCAGTGTCAATGCATTGTCATTTTTTCACCATGCACTTTTTAAAAAAAAAATGCAGTAGAAGATTCACCCCTGCCTTAGGTCAGCAGCACAGGTCTTCATATAGCTGAGAGGGCGTCTTGTTCCAAGTACCAGTAACTGTGGTAAGAAATCTTCCTGCCCATCCGCCATTCAACTAAACCAATCTTACTGTCAGTCCTGCAGGAACTGAGATACTGAATGGAGAGCTCAATTGCATTCCAGACTTTTGTCTGGAAGAGTCATCAAGATTGATTTTGTTTCTTGAGGCAATCAACTGTCAAATGAAATTATCAACAGTAATTTGTTGCTGTTAAATGTGTGGATGTATATATAATTTTATTTATAAAGTGCCACTAAGTTACATAGTTCAATTAAGTAAATTACAAGCAAAGAATAATGAAGATACATGTCACTCTAAATTCCAGGGAGTGACTGAAACATGAGGATGGAGGTCCCTGCCCGATAGAGCTTACCATTTAAATAAATTCTTTTTGCACTATATATTTACTTATTCTATTTCCTTTTCAATTTTCAGCCAGTTTCTTAGCTCCTTCTCTCACCTGCTTCCTCTTCAGCAGTTCAGTTGGAATCTTAAACCAGTGGTTTGACTGAGTAACCCAATAACCAATCAGAATCTTACAGGTGTTCAGGTTTATGGAGTCTGCCACGTGCCTTCTTCTTTCTGATTACTTTTTTCAGAATTCTCTGGTGGGGAGATCTCATCTTATGGCACCATTTATAAGATGTAGCCAGCAATATTTACATGCTATGTCAATTGTATATAGCAGAAGAGAGAAAGTGAATAGCCTAGGCGGGCAGTGCTGCAGAAGGAGAGGGCCCCAGTGACTATTCTGCATTTGGCCCAGGTATTTTAGTTACACCACTGGTCTTCCCTCAAGGCAAAAATTGAATTTGCAGACAACTGCTAATCTTGGTTACAGGTTATTAAAATTAACTTTCTTTCTAGTTTAAAAACCTGTTTAACAAACTTTCAGCACCAGTATTAATGTTCACAATCTCAACTCAGATTAAGCAACCAATAAGGAACTAGGATTGAGAGGGTAGTCTTAGGATTGGAACAAAATACAGGTAGGTTGGGTCAGTTTTATTTCAGGGCTCTATCACCAAAAGAAGTGGGCTTTTAGGGAAGGATGATTACCAATGTTAATATTTTAGACCCCACCACCACTATGGGATGAAGAGATTCTAATGGGTCATTTGGTGATACCTTTTTCATTGGACTAACAGTCATTCATATATATTCATATATTCCCCACACACTGGAAAAGGGGAGGAATCCCCCATCATTTTAAATAAGGGAGACAATGTTTTATACCATTAATTGCCAAATTTACTCCAGCTCAGATAGGAGGCAGGACTTCAACTTATCCCATGTTACGATCTTAAAAGCCCTTCTCATCTTTAATCCTGATATATAATACCACGTGTGCTGTGAACCTTCCTCTATTTCTCACAAGGTGAGAATCTCTACATTGTTTCTTAAGGCCAGCATATTTTAGAAAAATGTGTCCCGAAAATACACCTGCAAATTCAGGCTGGCGTATATTTGGGACACACTTTTCTATTGTACTTACCCAGCGCAGAGTGAACGCTCCCTGCATTCATGGCTTCTCCTATCTGACTGCATAGCAAGCAACAGCAAGCGTACACGCATTTAGCGACCGTGTGACCAGAACAGGTAAATTGCATAGGGATTCACGGCGTGCGTTTTATTTCCAAGCGCAGCATCTATGCTGTTGGTGTATTTACACCAATTTTTTTTTAATCAGTCTTTTATTAGTTTTCCATATTCTTTTAGAAACATTGATTTACACCAGTTTGAACCTGGCCTTAATTATTACTGGGCTGCTTTTCCCTTCTTTCATTAACAATGAACATTCTAATCAACTCAGTTAGTGATATAGTGATAAACTAAAATGGAAGTGCATAGTGGGACCTTATTAAAGGGGTTTTAGAAAACACAGTAATAAACAAATTTAGTTACCACTGGTGGCACAGAAACACAAAAACACATCAAAACATAAATTGTGTGCAATAATTTTTATATTTTGCACTAATGCAAAGGCAGGTGTATTAAATAACTGTAGAATATGATACAGGTAATAGATGCCAAGCTTTCTTTATTGTATTCTCCCCATCAGAGTATTGCTTTCCCCCATGTGATTCCTCAATATGTTATGACTCTTTCAGTGACTTTAGCCTTGATGCAATTACTTCACACTGTTGACTGTACTTTGTGTTGAAAGCAAGAAGCCAGTAGTGTAAGAGAGCCCTGTTTTACTTGCTGCAACAGAAAAGATAATTACAACAACTTATTTAATCAGAATATTAGAAGAGGCAGGTGGTCAAGAATCCCCATATATTTTCTCCCAAACTATTTTTTAAAATGCATATATATTAAAAAAAATGTTTATTTCATTAGCAGTACCTAAATTAGTATTCATAATATATATAATTGCCCGGTGTATAGTTTTGGAGAAAATGACTTGATAGTATATATGTGTGTGTGTGTGTGTGTGTATGTATGTGTGTGTGTATATATATGTATCCGTCCATAAAATAAAGGTAGTTCCTTTTAAAGTTGAGACCCATTGGTATCCTAGTTTTCATCATAAAAAATATAGAACTCTTCATTTTTGTTCAATAATTTACCATGGTCTCCACCTCTGCATTTCCTACAGATCTTTTCTTTTACTTGTACTTTAACTTGTTTATGATCAGATGTATGTTGCTTAAAACGCTCTGCACTGCTGGTAGCCCGATCCCACAACTGAAACACTTTTAAGAGATGGTCCTGGCGCTTGCTGGTCT
>WMED01022425.1:0-11677 GCA_019650415.1 Pipa parva | reverse complement strand
AGTTCATCCTCACAATGTGCCACTAACTGTATATAAGTGAATATTACATCCCTTTCAGTTAGTAGCACATTGTGAGGATGATATCACTGGGGGAGTTCACATTACTCCGCATGACATCACATCCTACTTTTATTGAACTGAATTCGCCACACTACGCATGCGACTGCGTTCATAGCAGTCCACCTGTTTGACAAATCTATCGGCAACGTCATCAATAATGAGAAGTGAATCTGAGACTATTTTGGCGATGTGACTAGAATTCTAGCGAAGTGACAGGTGAAATCAGACTTTAGTCAATAAGGCCCTAAGTCAGGACCCCCCTTACAGGAGGCGCGTGATTATTATCTATAATCTTCTCTAACAAACAGATTTATGGGGCTTGACCAGGATCCAAAGCAATAAGTGAAGCTGAGAATGAAGCAATTTGCTATCGTTATGTTTTATCACTGAGAGCTTGAGATGCCTAATTACATCCTAATGTTTCGCCAACTCTTAGGGTGAAATCGTGGTTTTATTTATTTCAATGCGCCCACACACAAAATAATTGCGATCTCGCATTGAAAAGCCAGCCAATAATGAGCAATTAACGAGTGGTGATTGCGAAATGGGGTTTGTATTTACAGAAAGAACTTTTAGCGATAAACACTGGGCGCAGGAAGCAGCAGCCTCAGCTCAGGGATGGGAAATGAAAGGCTAAGTAACCAACCCGCACTTTCTCCAACCGTTTCCCGTTTTATCTCTTTCTCTTATTTAAAGGGTAACTATGCAATGAATATTTGAAACTCGTTTCTGTTGTCATTATTTGCCCCACAACAAGCAGTTTTTCTCTCCTGTATTTCCCTGCTTATTCCTTTCCAGGAAACCTTTCACCTAGTGTAGAGTTTTAGTATAATTTTAAAGATGTTCCAACCTGTTCTGGGGGCTTTTAGCAAGGTTTTTTTTGGAGTAGTAGAAGTGCCACAGGGCGTAAAATAGAATAAACGCAATGGAAATGACATTTGGTCATTCTCTCTCTGTCATTGTTTTATAATTAGAGAACTAGGTTATCTTACTAACTCGCTAACTCCCTCTTTCCTCTGTCTCTTTAACAGCCGCATATCCTGCCGCCTACGGTCAGATCAGTCAAGCCTTTCCACAGCCGCCTCCCATGATCCCACAGCAACAGAGAGAAGGTAAGTGTCCGCTCTCTCTGGACATCGCGAACTTCCCACAAAGCCTTGCAGCATGCATTATTTTATAGAAAACATAGAGAACCTACTTCATCTCCCCTAAAGAGGTAAATAACCTCTAAAAAAATAAACACAAATAACAGCAGAGGGCGCTAAGGAGCTGGCTGAGAGCACATGCAGCACAGAGAGATTCAAGCATTTCCAGCCTTTAACTTCCCTTTAACATTTGTTGCAGTTGTTGTAGGAATATTGTGTGTACAGTGTACGGTTGCCTAAATGCAAGTCATAGAGGCAAGGTCTCATTGTGTTGGTGTGTGTGGGACAAGCTCTGTACAAACACATTGTCGCTCTCCACATTAAACGCACAATAAAATCGCCTGATTGTTTAAAGGGGAACTACATGCGCCACTGGCGTAAAACCCGTTAATCCAAATTTATAAATAGGAGAAATTTACAAAAAAAATCGAAAAAGTCATTTTCAACCTTTTCCGATGTAAAAACGGCCCTTGGGTTGAAACATTTCGATTGATTTTTTATTTTCCGAAGGAGACATACTTGACATGAGTGATTTGGCTACTTTTCCATCGGGGGAAAAAAAATCGATTGAAACGTTTTGATCTAAGGGACGTTTTTAACATCGGAAAAAAATCAAGAAGGTCAAAAATTACGTAAATTTCGCCCCTATGGGGGTCGCACTAAGGTGCAAATTCAACTGTTGAATTTTCATACAGCGGATTAACATAGCAAATCCGCTACAATTTCCCCATTGTAAGGTTGCGACAATTTTTAATGTTACTATTGCGACAATTTTCCCATAATAAAATCGCGGCTGCAACAATATTCTCATTATAAAGATGCGACTGCGACAGTAGAAGACTATTGCGACTGTCTTTATCTAGTGAATTCGCACTTATACGCAACAATTCGGACTTCAGTGAATAACCCCCATATAAGTTTAAAAATGTCAGAAATGTTGCCAACCTGCTCCATGGAGCGGGGGAACAAGTAAATGTTGCGCTTAGTGGGGGGAAATGAAATAAAACAGCGTATATTAAAGGAACAGTCTGGCTCGAAAATTTAAAAAAAAAACACATTTATTTATGTTAATTACCACATTTTATTAAACACAATCAATTTTTTTTTTAAGTAAAATTCTTACCTGTATAAAAGTGCTGTACAGCACTTCCATGTGGCAAACTCCATCTTCAGACTCTGCCGGCGACTCTACAGCGTCAGAATCACCTGATCTCTCTCAGGAGCGCATTCCTTTCCAGCCGTGCTCCTATCGAAGCCCCGCATTGGTACTTCCTAGAAGTCACATGGGAGAGTGTGCGTATCATCCAGGGAGGACGCATTGATCACGTGCACACTCTCCCATGTGACTTCTAGGAAGTGCCGATGCGGGGCTTCCCTAGGAGCGCCACTGGAGAGAAATGCGCTTCTAAGACAGATAGAGTGATACAGGACGCTGTACAGTCACCAGTGATGTCTGACGATGGAGTTTGCAACACGGAAATGCTGTGCAGCACTTCTTTACAGGTAAGAATTTTAACTTTTTTTGAAAAAAATTGATAATAAATCGCATTTAATAAAATGTAGTAATTAACATAAATACATGGGTTTTTTTAAATTTTCAGCCAGACTGTTCGTTTAATGTCAGAAAACAACGTGTCGCAGCTCAGCTGATAACATGAACTCTATTGAGTGTTTCTGCATTAAAAAGTACAGAGTTTGGATCAGTCGCCAGATATTTATTTTTGGACTTGGCTTAAATAATGCGCAGACTGGTGATAGCGAGATATTTATTCTTTAGATTAAAAAAATAAATCAAGAAGGCTGGCACAGGCAGGGTTAAATTAACCCCTGCTATTACAAGGCGATTACTGTAACCCAAGCGCCGTCGAATATACGTTACAACTCTGCATTAGAACTTCATTTTCTATGAATACCAAAAAAAAGCGCTCCGAGCCCCCTCATCGCAATCACGCTGAGGCTGAAGAATTTTTAATGCGCTTTAAATGGGCATCTGTCAGTAGACTGATCTGCCTTCCTTCCATCTGCCAGCGAGGTGGATAAATTATGGGCACTGCCAAGCAGAGAGATATACAAGCTCTCCCCCAGCTATTTATTTCCCCAAATGCAGTTTGAGACCTGGCTGAAAATATCTGCATCTCCGGCAAAGTGTATACTTTGTACTGTGCTGTGCGGTCTACACACTGAGGGTACACACTGGTATCATGTGACACCAACACAAGCAATGTCCAAATAAAAGCCCAACACTGATTGGACATAATCAGGAATGGGTCCAGGTTAATTCATGCTTCATCCCATTTCATTTATAAGGAAGCATTCCCCATATGGGGAGAAAAGTCTACAACAACTACAGTATACAAAACACTCCCTGCACTTCCCTTTTATACCAGCAGGAGCGCCATATTACACAGACACACCTAGCAGGGCTGCAAGGAACCATTAAAGAACCATTAAAGGGAAGTGTTTATATCATAAATTAACTACAAAGCTCTAAGGCTCAAGTAGGATAAGTAGTTTGGACTCAACCTTCCCCGAAGTGCACACCTAAAAATATATTTAATGGCAAGGGTGCAGCCGAATACCAGTGGTGGCACCCATGAACAGTATTATCTGGGGCTCTGCTAAATCAAGAACAATTTGAATGGATCCTGCTGTTGTTTACAGAGGTACAGCTTAAAACTTCACAGGCCCAGGTACAAAATATGTGTAAATAAACGGGTGCTGGTCCCTGCTCACAGACTCAGGCAATAAGGTTTTTCTACTGTATCTCACTATGTTCCTCCTCTGAGATGGTAAACTGGACCTTTTAGTCTTCTGTGTTGTAAGATTGTATCCACTGCACCAAGCGGTGGCCCTCTCAGTTCCCTGGGTCCCCTGTGAGGTTGTTACCCTTGTGACCATTCATAATGAAGAGTAACAGTTTTTCTTCCATTAAAGAGGGACTTAGCATTATACGCCCACATCTCAATCCATAAGTGGTGACCCAAACTATTTAAAGTTTTCATACCTCCTGACCACTAGCTAGCGCTCTTGCTGGCCCTACAAGCTTTCCCATAGTACATTGGGTACTGCAGCTTGTATGTATCAATGCAGGTCTGCTGAAAAAAAATAATAATATTTTATGTGTGACTAAACAGAGATAATTTTCGTGCTTTCTTTCCCAGTTATGGGAAAATATATCAGAAGCTCAGCTTATAATTATCAGTAAACTTTCTGTTTAGAGGAGCACTAAACCTCAATAAACACATTTATATGAAGGGAAATGAATGTTCATATCTGTAAATTGCAGTGGAAAAATATTTCTATTGATAGTGTTGCAGTTGTGACCCTTTTCATTATCCTTCTAGTTAGCTAATATAGCTTGCATCTGATTGGTCCAGTTGGCAGCAAGTCTGTCCAATCAGCTTAAGGTACACTGAACATTTTATTTAGGACAGCTGGTCATGCAATTAAAAATGCAGGACATTAGGAGAGATTGCATCAAAGGTTTTTAACATTTTTTTACCATAATTGTTTGTGAAATTCCTCGATATGAGATATGGTTTTCCCGTAAGTAAAACGCGCATTATGTGTTCTCGTTGCAGGACCCGAGGGCTGCAATCTGTTTATCTACCATCTACCCCAGGAATTTGGGGATGCTGAGCTGATGCAGATGTTCCTGCCTTTCGGTAATGTCATCTCCTCGAAAGTGTTTGTGGATCGGGCGACAAACCAAAGTAAATGCTTTGGTGGGTAAAGATAACAAAACAATTAGATTCATCCAGGAAAAGGGCTTATTTTATTCGACACGCGTACCTTTCAGATTGCTTATTTATTTATTTTATTTATACCTTCAAATATTTTTTTTCTCTTCCCTCCTTTATGTTTCATGCTTAGGTTATGCTTTTTTTTTGTTTTCGATGTCCGTGATATCGTTGGGATGCCAGGGAGATCGCCATGGTAGACCTCTGTGGCATCCTAACGTTCAAACATTTTATGAGAGGCAAGTAAACACATCACTCAGGCAACATCCGGTATCACAAATGACAGTACGACTTGTACGAGCCACAATAAAAGGAATTAACGTTCATAGACCAGTTCATAGACTGAATAATAGTTCGGGAATGTCAGGAACAATTTTTTTAGACCCTGCACACTTCGAATGAGCTAAGTTATTGGGCACATTTTGCAATTGCATCGGCATAATGATGTAATAAAAAGAATTAAAGTGATTGGCAGTTTGACCCATTGACGAATGTTTGATTTGAACGTTTCCAAAATCTTGATGGGACAAAGTCAAATGAGAAATATCCCACTATAGCACAGTGCTGTAGATCTCAAGGTTAAAATTCTATCAGAGCTGTTGTTGTTGGACCCTCCTGCTGTTGTTGACCGCCATCTTGCTTAGCTTAAAAGAGAAGTCCAGTCTATTGTTTACTTTCCATTTTTTTATGGTTAATTAAAGCCAATTTGTATTGCATCTGAGGAATCCATTTGGTAATTGTGTTGGTTTGTACATTGGGTAGAATTGGTTCAAGACATGTAAGGAGTAGATGTGGACTTATAAAATCCACATGAAAAAATTATATAGAAAGCAGGGTTAGTATGTGTTGAACTTGAGACTAAAGACATGTAAAGTATGTCCCTGTTCCCCAGTATGTAGCAGTGCCACAAGGAGACCCTAAATTGCAGCTTCAACAATCAGATCCTACCCAGATCTTGAGTTGGCTTGGAGCCATGAAAAAGATTAACTGTTAGTTCTTTAGTTCTGGACTGAATGCTTCCAATGTAAATTATTCCTAGCGTGTACTCTTACTCTTTCTCATTAACAACCTCCAGATGAGCTCATTGCTTCTGCGGATGAATTTTTCCCTAGTTTTATATCCTCGTCTAAAATAATAATCAAAGATCAGTGCAAAACACAGATAATGAGGTTTTGTAAAATCTAGAAACCTTGTGTATGGAGGGAGGTTCTGACTGGTTCCTTAACATTCATTATGATTGGTTTATTTCACATTGTTAATTGTTTTCCTGTATTGTAAGTGGGAAGATCCCCTCTGAACCTATCACAGTGATGTCAACAACTTATCCTTCTTGTTAAAAAAGTGTTTCAGGAGGTGCTTTAGTCACTATCGGTTCTAGTGGAGCCTACATGGAGGTGATCTGTACTCCAGTTGTATGCTTTATCCCTTGTTCCTGAGACAGACATCATGTTTGCAATAAAATCACCAGATTGTTTCTGTCGAGCTGTTGTCTTTAGTTTCATCCGTATTGTCTAACGCTCTGAAGTTTACATCCGTTAGGCTTTGTATAGTTTTTACTATGAAATAATCAATCTCTGGACATTAAATTATCCAATACAAAACTTTATGAGTTATACTGTGACTTCAAACGGAGCAATGACATTTAGAAGAAATCGAGCTAATGAAATAAAAAGTGATGCTGTCAAATTACAGTATCTTTTACCCATTGAAAAGACCTTTACAGTTGTCTGTAAGTTGTGGGTTTATAACTGTTGCTCATGGTTTCACATACCTTATTATACAGTATAATATAATTGTACAGTACATCAGGCAGGATCCCATGTTAGTTTTAACCATTCCCTGCTAGAGCAGACCTCCTAAACTCCTGAATGTTTGGGAAATAGAGAATCAGAAAAATAAGTTTTATTGACAATTCCACTAAAGTGCACATCTGAACTAATGACTAACTCACATGTAGATTTCATCTGACTGTATTGAAAAGTTTGATACTGGAACCATTTCTCATGGTATCCAGTTTAATAGTCATCTGTTAGTCAACACTTATACAGACATTAACAGTGAGCAGCCATGTAAAATATTTATTCATCAGCATCCAGTTTCTGAGAGATTTGTTTTATGAAAGATTCAAAAGAAAGAAGGCATAGAGCAATTTGACTTGGTCATCCCTTTTAACTGGGGGCAACTTATCAAAACCCAGCAAAAATACAGCAAAATGTAGAAGAGCTCAGCTCTCTGATTCTCTAGAATTTAGAAGTGTGATACCCCAACCTAGAAAGGTTCGATGGTAAGTCAAGCTGTGGGATCATGTACTGTCAGAAGGGAAACAAAGAATGAAAAGTCAATAGCGAGAATTGTAGAACTGCGAAGTGAAGGTGTATTATCAGATCTTCACAAATGAGCAAAAAGTTGTTGGAGATGATTTGATTAAAAATAATTCAGTAGCCAATTCTCCTTAACATTAAATGAAAATAGTGCCATAGTGGCCAACTGTAATGAGCAAATCCATATGAAAATGAACCAATAATTTACTGACATAAAATAGCTTGTGAGAAGCCACAGTAACAATGTTCCGAAATGGATCTTCAACTCCCCCACGCTCTGATTGTTCCAAACAGAGGGAACCCATTGTGTTTTCAACACAGACAAAAGCTTCCTTTGAAAAAGTCTTAAGTTTTTCTGTAGATTTATAATGTAAGCGCTTGTTAAACAGAATTCTCTTCAAGCCTAACACAGATCATTACATGAAAATACTTTGCTCTACCTGCAAAACGTTTTAGAAAGGGAAAGAAATGCTTTGCAATAATTCAACACGTCCCTTTAAACTCTATAGACGATATTATTTCCTGCCCCCAATTAATGGAAATGGGCCAATATACAGTAGAGTTAGTATCTTTATGTTCTTATAAATCGAGTCTGTCTTTGAAGCATCCTAGGATGCGAGAGAACTCTGCAATATTACGTTTAAATGAGCCATGGAAAAGTACATTTGGAATCGTTCATGTTAAGTAGTTTCTGCCTATAACTGTTATTTTTCTACAACTTTTAACTTCAAGGCAAATAAATAATCCTTTCACTGAAAACAGTGGGGAACGGGTACATTTTTTTTTTAAGTTAAAAAGAAAAAGACTGCTCTGTCAATTTCATCTCTTTAATGCCATCCTGTAACATTATACTTCATCTAAACGATTAAAAATAATTCTAACACAAACAAAGGGATTTTCACATTTCTATTGAGAAGGCAAAAAGGTGATTGAACTAGTTCCCCTTCCTGAAGCATTACTCTGTTTATTAATGTTCCAGATTAGAACTAGAGATAATTGTCCAGTCATTAATCCTGATCAGGCTTGGGTTAGCGTCGTTGGAGACAGTGAAACATATTGGTGAACATCTAGCCTAAGATTGACTGACTATGGGTTTTTAATTGTTTTTATTGAGAATTTTCAGAAACAAGGAATAATAAAGAATTAAATGTATGGGGAAAGAGATTCCTCGCAAGTGGAGAGAGAAAACATAGTAGAAAGAAATGAGAAATGAAAGAAGGGAGTTAGATGGGGGAAGATGAACATCAGGTTCCCATGTCAAAGTAGGAAATAAGGGAAGGAAGTGATGCGTACTGTATGAAAATGTATAACTAATATAATCAGTTGCATGCAGTGCATTGAATAGAAGTACTACAAAAGTCTAGTATTTTGTCATTATACTTTGGAGTACTTTATATTAGGAGAGTATCTTGGAGTAACTCCATGACTAAGCAGAGGTAATTCACTTCCTAGTTAGTAGTAACAAATTCTAGGTGGTACAGTATGTCTTCCCCATCTACATTACCAAAGAATAGAAGACTAGAAGAAAAGGACCTACACTTCTAGTACCCTCTTAAAGATTTGTCTACTGGACTACGACTTCATGTGTCCAAATATCTGACTGTGTCTGAAATATTTAGGTCAGGAATCAGCAGCTCAAGCATGATATTTTGGGTCATATGTTTATTTGTGATGAATGAGTAAGTGAATGTATTTGTATCAGAGAAAGTTGTTGTTGTTGTCATTGTTCCTCACCATATTCAGCCTCCATCAGCCCTTCTCCTATTTTAAGTCACAGAGGGTAGATACTAGATGAAAGACTCTATCTTTGGTGACTATGGGGAAAAATAGTGCCAAAAGCACCTACCATACTGTGTTAACGTTAATGCCAGTGGAACAGATGTATTAATGTTAACAAATTGATCTCTTTATGACAAAACATCTAATTCCACTGATGTTAACAGGACCCATAGGGATATAAGGCTCAATTCTCTTGTATAATAATAAAAGAATGCATGTTGGGGCCAGGATCTCTCTGAAGGTAGACAATGGAGTCTCAGATATTTAAGGGTTTATGCCTTAATATAAAGTATGTTACTATGTTAATGAGGAGTTTTGGGAAGTGGGTAGAGGTTTATCTAATATCTCTGGAGGCCCAGTGGTCAGCGATGGAGTTTCTATGTTCTCCCCATAATTTGTGTGTGACTGAATAGGGAAACTAGATTGTAAGCTCCATGGGGCAGGGACTGAAGTGAATGAGGAATCTTTGTGAAGCGCTGCGTACAATGTTAGAGCCTTATAATCCAATCTCAGAGGACTGTTTGTTTTGGACAGATAAGGCAGGAGTCTGAGTAAAGTGCCCTCTGTGCATTTCACTGTGGTGGTTCGTGTGGCATTGAGGACCTCTACATTTGTGTCAGCTGATTGGATAATTTAATGAAGTACGTGGGTTTGATTGATCCACAAACCATTTATAGATATTTCTTAAGGCCTTTTCTCAATATGTCAAGGAATGACACATGGTTTTTCCTGATAAAATCATGCGGGCACTTTCCAGGATTTAACCACCTTTGAAAACTGCGCAGAATTGATAAAAGAGCAAAAATGACTCGGGAAATCAATAGAAAAAATTGTACAAAACATGTAGATAAAAGGTGGTTGGCTTATTGGCCATAATCAGTCACTTTTTGTAGACAAATAACTGGAGCTTGGAAATTGTCTGTTTAGGCCCTCATAGCTGACTGGGCTCATTCTTCCTCCCACCATGAATATGTTGCCTTTGATCCCGATATCAGAAAAGCTCAGCTGTTCTCATTAGCTGCAGCTACAGGAGAAATGTTGTGTCATGTGATACCCTCTTTTAACCTTAATTCCCTCATTTATCCAAAGGCACATCTGGTAGGTAGTATATATTCAGATAATACCTAGAGAGCCGCAGGGAACTCGCAGAGTGATGCAGATTCTGAAAGCAATTTAATTGGCTTTTTGGGAAGGAATTAATGAATTTAAGACACAGGACAAAGTTTGAGAAATAAGCAATAATCCTTATCGGTCGGATTGAGTTGGTTCGCAGCTTGGTTTGTAGCACGGAAGGGCAACAGAAGCAAAGTAAAGAGAATATATCAAATGTAGTCAGAAAAAAAAATTAAATAGTTACGGGTTTGAAATTTTGTCTGCAGTGAATTTCTGGGGACTTTGGAGATGTAATTGGATATTTTAAAGTAAAATACATTGAGAAAGAGAAAGACCGGTAAAGGCACAGTGGGCGCAGATAAAGAATTTCAAACAGATCAAACGTTATTTAGTATTGGTGGATTGGTGGTTACTGGTAAACGCGTCAAGGTGGGATTTAGTCATCAGATTACATAGAGTATCCATTACATATATACTGTATATACTGTATTATATACAGGTATCATTTATAAATATTTTTATTCCAAATATTTACAACATGCAAAATCTCATTTTATAATTAGAATCTCCTTTAAAGGGGAATTGGGAGGGGGTGGAGCTCAATACAGGGTTGTAACTCTGTAATCCTTTTTTTTTTTTAATTTAACATTTTTTCTTTTTACTTAATTTAAACAGAACAAAACCCGTATGGCTGAAGGAATAATCTTCCATAATCTTCAGGGCAGTCCAGTATTTTAGACAAATGTTAAATGTATTTAATAGAGCTTCTATGCCATTATTAGTGAATATACCATGACCATGGGGGGAGTTAAAGGGAAACTAGAGCAGGTTTTTTTTGGGGGGGGAATAATGACAAAAGTTCTAAACAAGCACTTGAAGGTAGGCATAATTTAGATGGATAGGGGTCTCCAGTGTCCTTTATCTTCCTCAACATGTGCAATTGGGGGACCTGGGGTAGGAGAAGTTAGGGGGGAATGGGATATACTGATATACCTGATCAGGCTGACAAAAAGACAACAATATCTTCAGACTAAGTTGTAATAAAAGTAAGTGCTACTGTATGTATAATAATAATAATGTAACATTAATTAACAATTAACTTGTATTAAGCATGTGGGATTGTAACCGAGGGATATCATTAAGTTATCTTCTGGCAAACCTATGGTTTTTACGCTAGTTAATTCCAAACTTAGCCAATGTCCGAGAGAGAACATGAGGGTGTGTTTGTATCGCTTCTCTATTTTTATTTTCCATTGGGTTTTGACTCATCTAGTGTGACAGTAGTTGTTGGTTTTACTCATGATCATCCACTAGGGTAGAGAATATTCTGGAGAAGGCTTTAATGTGAGGATGTGATAATAGTTGACAACGGAAGCATTTGTGTTTATCTTGGACAGGCAAATTATGAGTCTAGTGATGAGATATAGACATGAAACAGAAATGTTTTACATCTTTCAAAGCTATGATTGCTGGGTAAGTGATTTACTTACCCGAGTATAACTGGTCTTGTCTCGCTATG
>WMED01022424.1:0-11678 GCA_019650415.1 Pipa parva | reverse complement strand
AGGATGAACTAAGGACAGGGAGACATAGAAAGGGATGTAATATTCACTTATATACAGTTTAGCGGCACACTGCGAGGATGCACTAGGGACAGGGAGACATAGATTGAGATGTAATACTCCCTTATATACAGTTAGTGGGACATTGTGAGGATGAACTAGGAACAGGGTAACATAGAAAGTGATGTAATATTCACTTATATACAGTTAGTGGGACATTGGGAGGATGAACTAGGGACAGGGTGACATAGAAACGGATGTAATATACACTTATATAGTTAGTGGGACATTGTGAGGATGAACTAGGGACAGTGAGACATAGAAAGGGATGTAATATTCACTTATATACAGTTAGTGGGACATTGTGAGCATGAACTAGGGTCAGGGAGACATAGAAAGGGATGTAATAGTCACTTATATACAGCTAGTGGGATATAATGACGATGATGTCACTACACTTCACTGGGGGAATTCACATCACTCCACATCCTACTTCTGTTTGACTGACTTCACCACACTAAGCATGTGACTGCATGCATAGCAGTCCGTCTGTTCAACAATTCAGTAAGTTCATTCTCTGCTATTTAGGCGATGCGACTGAAATTGTAGTCTAGTGAATTCGACTGTTAAATTCATCCTTTAGTCAAGAAGGCCCAATGTCTCCTTCAAACAGATTTATGAGAATCATGGGAAAATGACTTCACTTCACTGGAGCGAATTTACATTATGAAGCATCCACTACGGTTCAAATGATGGCTTCTGGGGATGATCTGCGAATAAGTAGTATCAATTCTGCATCTGTTGAAGCAAAGGGACACAAATTTCCTATGCCTGTCAAATATGCACTTTGATTATTAACCCCCTTAGGCAGTGACGGAAACCATAGGATGTAGATCCCTGCCCTGTAGAGCTTACAATCTAAAGGATGACAATTTAATGATTAAACAGAATAAAGTACATCCCATCCTCAGGCACGGAGCAGAGAAGTTAGTCTTATAAATCTACAGAATGGCACTTAATAAATATACATGAAATCTAACAGGAAATCGACTGCATAACCTCAGCGTCCTAAAGTGATTTATACAGAAAACAAGGTTTTATGCGCCTGACATTACTTGCGGTATATAGTATTACATCATGCTCTCTGCAGGCTAGCATTTCATGGATGCGTTTTCTGTTTGTCGTGAAAGATCGCGCTTATTTTACTCCAGACGAATAACATAAAATCGTACAGGGATTCCAGAGTCATTATCCGACCCTCCCGGCAAGCTGACAGATGGATTTATCCTGCTGAGATTTGTGGGTTTGGAATTGGGCCTCTCACTCATTGGACAGTTCCAGTACCTCCTAAGGGATCCATTTTGCTGTAGAAGTTTTATTTTTCCTTTGATCTCCACAACAGACAAAAAAGGCCAAAACAACACAGGTCAATTTCTCAACACATCTTGTGGCAGGTTTTTAACCAAACAGTTACTCGCATTTATGGGTTTGCTAAAGAGCAATAAAGGGAAAGTAATGTCTAAGCCATGTTTTGAGTATTTAAAGAGGAATGATTCTTAAGAGAGGTAGGGGAAAAATACTTACCGATCACCTCCTGTGCTCCATTGCTGACTCCTGTTTTTCTTCTGTTGCAGCATCATAATCCTCTTCAGGTTCATATCTCCTCTTCAACATCACTGGTTTGAGCATGTGCAGAAGAAAAAAAAAATCAGCAATGTTGAAGAGGAAGCAGGAAGTAAAGGATTCAAGGAGGTGATTGGTAAGTATTTCCACCTTCCTCTTTAAAAAAAATCACCCCTAGACAAAAACGAGCTTTAGTTTTCTTTTTCTAACTTGACACAGTCTTGAGCAATCATTAACATTTCCATTCTTGTGTCCTCTTCTTGGATTGATCAATGTACATTCTGTTGATATTAAAGGAGAACTATTGTTATAATCTAAATTTACCTGATCGATACTATTACACTAAGTGTACTGCTGCTAGATCAGCTATCATCTCATGATCCACAGCCCAGGATCAAGAAATGAAAAGTGCAACAGTAGCTCTCTTCTGCCCCCTGTATGTGACATGTAACCACCCCCTTTTTCATTTGTCGCAGTCACCATTGTCACTTTTTAATGAATAGTCGCCTTATGCAACATTGGATCCCTGCATCAACCCACCCAATTCGCCACTCTGAAGTGGTGAACCCAAACCAAACCACCCAAAGTGGTGAACCGTTAAGTGAATAGTAGAAGTATCTGTGCATGCACACGCAAAGTGGTGCGAAGAGCTCCGTAAGTTTGTGACTATCGTAGATAGTCACAAACTATCTATTATGCTATCTCGTCGCACTTGTTGCAATGACAATAAAGATGATTGATTGATTGATTGATTGATTAAGATGCCTAAATTAGTTGTGTATTTGTCACTTCTCAGAGTTTATTCAATGAGCGAACATGGGAAAGTGGCGAATAGATGTGAATTCAGACCTCTACTGGACTATTTTGACTTTTGACAATGAGGCATTTAGTGTACTGCTACTAGATTGCCCAGGTAAGTACAGATTATATGAATAGTTCTCCTTGAAAGGGGAAGCTCACTTTCTGCTTCAAGGATGCTTTCTGAGATTGGGGGATTTGATGATGAAGTAATAATTCCTCTTCTTCTGTCTGTGCCACAGCCAAACGATTATTAATTATAGGTTAGAAATGTATTGAGTGGCATTATTGCATTGGTAAAAAAAAAAAGGTTCTAAAATTAACAGCAATGATTGCATACAAAGGAAAATGAATATACAAGGAGATCTGCCAGACAAAGAAGGGCATACCCCCTTACTATTATCAAAATAACTCACCCTTAGCCTTACGAGAATACGGAATTGAAGTCTTTTTATAAAAAAAAATTAGAAGGGAAATTCTCATTTACGAATTAAACCTTTTTATGTCAGCGAGCGAAGAATGTGATAGATAGAAGGCTGCGGCTATTAAACCGGCTCTAAAATTTTACTACCGTCTCGTCAGGATAAACTTCCACAAATCATGAGGAAGAAATAAAATTCCCCATTTTCACACCCGTCCAATAAGGCCGATCACTGAGCATTCGCCAGACTCACAGACCGGGAGGGGCGGCTTTCTTTATAGAGAATTAGCAAAGAAAATATCAAAAGGGGGGTAGAAAAGTCTAGGTAGAAGCACTGTCCAGCTGTACATCCCAAGTCCTAATATAAATACTGTATATAACCTGCCTTGGCTATTTAGACTACTTTGTGGTCAGTGAGGTAACTGACCCTTAGCAAAACACACCCATAATCCTATCAAGATTCTTAGGGCGAAATTTATTCAAAGTCGAAAAGGCCATTTTCAACTGAAAAATGTAATTAAAAAAATTTGAACACTATTGAAAATTCACCATCGAATTTTTGATATATCGTGATATCAAAAATTTGATAACGCAGTATAGGAAATTTGATATCACAATACTGAATTTTTCCATCAAAATTACCAATATTATAGATTTTCCATAGAAATAAACAGATTGAAAAGTTTCGATCGAATTTTCTATATTGTGGTAAACTAATTTTATTATAAATTACTATTCGATATTGTGATATCGTGTCAAAATTATCGATGTGTAACTTTCTGTTACTTACAGCTTAATGATTGGAGGGATGGGAAGAGAAGCTTCCTCCAATTGGGACTGTTCTAGTTCCACTGCTCTGGGCCATTTTGAACTTACTAGCTGTACTGGCCACTATTCTACCAGAGAGACCCACTTTAATAGTGCATGGGAGAAACAGATACCTAGAACTCCCCACTGCTAAGTTCTTTGTACTGACAGCACTCCACAAATTCAGGCCAGAGCACACTAGTAAGCAGTATTAGGGAATTTAAGGTTGTACTTATTTTGGGGAATTTAGTTGCCGTAGAAAATCATACAGTGACAAAATGCCCTCTCTTCCCTCACCTCAAAAATGTGGTGTGTGAGGAGCTAATAGGGGTGTAAAAAAAAGATTAAAAGGAGCAAGATATAATGGAAGGGATCTAGACAATAAAATAGGTATGAGGAGGAGACAATGCACATCAGGCAATAAAGGCCATTTTACAAGCTGAATAAATAATATTTGTGCCAGTTTGCAGCTTTGATACAATGTCGATTGTAAATCTGGGCAATAATGATGCCATTTTTACCATTCTCTGTCATGTGGTTTTTGACAGGTTTAAAATGTCTAACCATGTTCGCAGTGATTTGATCCTCTTCACTTCCTGCTTCCTGTTGAAAAATCAGTGAGTTGAGTATGTGCAGTTTCAGGATTCTGATGTAAAACTGATTCTGCGCTTTGCTCTATTTGCCAAAATTAATCAGGAATAGGAAGTGATGAGGATCATGGCAGTGCACAGGGAAGAAGAGATTGGCTTTCTATACAGAAGCTAACAAGCTTTAGTTTCTCTTATTAATTATTTGAGATTTTGCTGTTCTCTATGACACCCTTGAAGGCTCATTTTAGGTGATTTTACAAAGGAAAGTTGACATTCTTGAAAAGCATAATTTCCATTTTCTGTTATCGGTTATGGGGGACGGGTAGATATTAATAGCGAATGCGAGAAGCTGTTTGCTAGGAGAATGTAACAAGTATCCCTTACGAAACAAGAAACATTTTTCCTTGTCACGGTGCTTGGTACGTGCTAAAAAGAACAATTTACACTTATTACATGGAGCTCATTGTATTAGTCACACATCGTAACATTCACTGACAGCGGAAATAAAATTAGCCCAGGTAAAATGAAATTTCCAAACCGCCTTAAAAACAGCTTTTACAGAACGTCAGTCTTACCATATCCCACTAACTGTACTCTGTGAATATTCTATTTCCATGTCATCTTGTCCCTTGTCATTTAGTCACAGTCGCCATTGTCAGTTTTGAATGAACAGTCACCTCACACAACATCGGAACTCTGCCATCAATCCCCCCAGCGCCAATTCACCAATCTGAAGTGGCAAAGTCAAACAGGTGAATTTGGGAGCAGTACACATAGTTGCATTCGCACCTTCACACCCACTCCTCCACTTAGTCAATAGTAGATAATAGTACCGGCGCATGCAAAGAGCTCCATAAGATCACGGCTCGCATAGTCGCCTGAATTAGTCTCGTATTCACTACTTCGCAGAGTTTAGTTAATAAGTTAACACTGGGAAGTGGAGAATAGACGTGAATTCACAGCTCTACATGACTATTCAGACTTTAGTCAATGAGGCTCTTAATGTTTTTTTACAAGTTACAATTTTTTTTACTTTATAATTCTGTTGCATTCCTGCATCTTTTTCCCTTGTGGTACCTGTCAACACTTGAAGCATATTTAGCAAAGTTCCTGCTGTGCCACTGATGTAACAGTTACAAACGTGACTTATTCAGTGAAGATCATTATTTGTGATGTGGCCAATTCTTACACAGTTCGCCAACATTACGTTGACCATGTAACCACACATGCAGACAAGAGGAGAAAATATATATATAAAGGATGAAATAGGAAAGAAATATTAAAATACAGTTTTTCATATTAAATCCCCTTTAAAATAAAGCAACAGTTATAGAGGACTTGTATTTATTTGGTCATGGAGGGGGTTAAACCAAAAGAGCAAATATTGAATATCATTTGGGTAAGGGGGGGAATTAATAGAATAAATACGTTCTGGTTGTTTTGAGGCCCAAGCAAGGATCTCCAAGTTATAACGTGCTCTGACAGCTCTCCTGAGAGTAAGAAAAAAAGGGGAAGTTCTCAACAAAATAAATAATGGAGTTTCACTGGGTCTGGGGGGTCTTGCAGCATTCCACAACTCTGCCAAGAAAAGATCACCCATTCTTCCAGCGAAATATCTCAGCCCCCTCTGTCCTGAAAAAGCCTGCAAAGTCCATTGTGATTGGCTGGTCCAGGGGCCTGTAGACCGCGGGGGGTCATCGGCGCTGAATGGACTGCAAGTTAACAAGATACAATGTGCAAAGTGAAATGCAGGACTAGAAGAGCACAGGAGGGGACGAGCACAGTCTCAGGGTGGGAATAGGTTTAAAGAGAAGGATTTAATCAAGGGAAAGTAAAGAATATTAGTAATTTAACGCTCTGACTGTCCAGCTTTTCTAAATGGGAAGCCTACAGGAAATAATTGCACGTGGGGTCGAGACTGGCAAATGCAGTTTTCCTTTAAATCAAACTGAAAATATTCGAGTAGATTGTGACTTTTACTTGTCATTTCTGCACATCAGACAAACAATACTGTGGCGAAATGAGGGGGGGAAAATGCAGCTGCGATAACTAGGAGAAAATATTTGTAAAACTGGTGAAAACAGATGAAATTTATAAAAAAAAAAAAGAGTAAAAAGAATAGGAGTAAATCAGCATAGATAGGGTGGATTTTACAAAAGTCGAGAAGATAGATTTCAACCTTCTTGAGTTTTTTTCGCTGTAAAAAAACGATATTTTACGATCGTGCACCTGTTTTAACAACAAAAACACTCAAGAAGGTCAAAATCGATCTTCTCAAGTTTTCTAAATTTTATCCAAGTTGTTTTGCCTCCTTGAAAAATACGTGCTTTGATACAAAAGGTAAAAGAAAATGTGCGATTCTTCCTTTAATGGACCTGCTTTAACCAAAATGTATATATTTCATACCATTTTTAGCACCTCCCCCTTTTGGGTAAACTACGCCCAACTACTATCATTTCTTGCTAAGTTGTGCCTCTTTTACACCCCATAAACAAAGCTCACACCCTTAAATGGGGGCAAGAGGAAGCTCTGACCTACCCAGAAATTTGTCTGGTTTATAGTCATTCCTAAAAGTGAACCTGTTTACTTAAAGAACCAGAAACAGCACAAACATACGTATACAATTCTCTATTGGATTTGCACAGCAGTCAAATAAAGTACAAATGTTATCTTTAATGTTATATTCAGTGCTCACTATTTTTATTGCTTTCTGTCTGTTTTTATCTTTACTGATAGCATCCATATTGTTAAACAGACCTCACCCAGCCCCATTGGTTTCTATGGTGCTTTAGATAATACATATACAAAAAGTATATCCTAAAGCCCAATGTTCAAAGTTAAAAAACTAAATATCTTACTTTATAAAGACAATGTACAATATCTGGAAGCACAGATTGAATCTACAATAACTATAAATGCATTGGAGACAATTTCATTTATTAGTGCAGGGCACTAGAGTCCATTGACCACCACTGATATGTGCCCTGATGCAGTGTTTGACACAAATAAGCATCACCATGGGAATAGGTACTGCAAGGGTTGGCAAAATGCAAAATAGCTTCAGAGTTTATCCAATCAGAAAAATCGAGGCTTGTATTTTGGAGGATATTTTGGAAAAGACTTAAGACCTCCAACTTAGGTGGGGGAACCTAGGGGGTTTAGGTTTATTGTGAGAAGTGCACTTGCTTTAAAAGGCTTAGCTGTTAAATACCCACAGTTCTTCCTTATTGGCTAGTCAATCCACCAATCAGGAGCCAGCACACCTCTGTGGACCCTAAACAGCATAAAATCAAAACACTGAAGGTTGATTGTACATGCTATCGTCCATGCAAGTGAGAGACAAACACATACAACCAATGCAGATCTTGTAATTGAGCCATTAAAATGAATGTATTGAGTTTTTCCTCATTATAAAATCCCAGGCTGAGACAGCAAACGTAATATATTCAGCACGAATTAAAACATGAACAGTTGAGTAAGCACAAAGCTTAATGTTCCTGCATTTTGCATTTAATTTTGAAATTGGTTTAGCAGAGAATGAAAAAAACCCTAGTAAAGAAAGATAGATGGGCCGGTGCTGATGCTTTATTACAACTGGAGATTAGATGCAATTTAAACCAGAAAATGGTGTAAACATGTCACATGGTGCATTACAGAATGTGGGAGAGATTTATCTCAGATTTTAGGGGGAAACCCTTGACCCCCCAAAAAATACAAAGGGTATAAAAAGAACTGCTAATTAAGCACTGTCCTTATCTCCATTTTATTATTGCTTTCTCTTCTATTTTACTTAATTTAAGGCAACACCTTTCCCTTTTCTCTTTGGTAAATACTGTAGATATTGTGCAACACTATATAGCACTGTCTGCTAGTTCCCTCTCATCACATACTTTCAGGGCATATTTAAATTCTTGTACCCTTTAAATACGCGCATGGTTCCTTTCCATTGGTAATTGACTAATCTGTACTAGCTGCGGACTGCTTCATGTGGAATGCATTTTGTTGCAGGAATAAGCAGTTTTGTTGCAGATCGCAACGATTCTTCCATCTGTTCAGAGCAGCAGGGAACGGAAAATGATGCGTCCCAAGGGGCTAATGGATGTGCCAGACCCTGATACATTGTATCACAGCACTTTATTAAATTCAATCCCCTACACTAATGCGCATGAATGGTTATCACATATTAGTTGTTGGGTTGTTAGCTGCAGCTGAAGCTTTGCCTGTATCTCTGCCCCAATGCATTACTGTCTCGCTAACAAAACCACATGGGTTCCAGTATAACCAGCACAGAGATGTGGAATATCCCAGCCCTGCAATGTGCCGGAGGGTGGATTTACAGCCCCTCTCAATATGCATTTTTACCATCTGAAATCAGAAGATATGGTAGAAAAATGGTACTTTTCTCTTCATACTTCCACATCATGTTTTAGTCAAAAGGTCCTTCCCCCTCCCAATATTACTCTTTGTCTATTTCTCACCTATTTCAATGCAGTCAATATAATTCAAAATGGTTCACTTCTGCAGACCTAGTGTAAATATCATTCATTCTTTACAAACTCTACATTACATTAACAGTAGCAACCAAAAATACACAAAACACCAAAGCAACCAGCCGCAAGGTCTCCAACTGTCCCAAACCCAGCAATAAGGTCTCCAACTGTCCCAAACCCAGCAATAAGGTCTCCAACTGTCCCAAACCCAGCAATAAGGTCTCCAACTGTCCCAAACCCAGCAACAAAGTCTCCAACCATCCCAAACCCTGCAACAAAGTCTCCAACCGTCCCAAACCCTGCAACAAAGTCTCCAACCGTCTCAAACCCTGCAACAAAGTCTCCAACCGTCCCAAACCCTGCAACAAAGTCTGCAACCGTCTCAAACCCGGCAACAAAGTCTCCAACCTTCCCTATCCCAGCAACAAAGTCTCCAATTGCTCCAAACCAAGAAAAAATAATTACTATAGCTGCATGTTGAACCCAATACAGAACTTTGAAATTCAAGTAAACTGCTGAAGACCAAACAATACCAAACTTCTTAAATCTATAATCATAGCAACCAATCAGAAGTTGTCTAAGATCAAAGCAGTGTAGGTGGGACTAATAAAAGCAGGCACTATAGTTACTATAAGTTATAACTGTTAGTAAACATACAAAACAAATGACACAACCTGTGTCCAGCCCAATACCACTGCTGCTGTTCACAGAAACTGCACTTCACTAAAGGCTGAATCAGATGTTGTAAAGGTTTTTTTTTTTTTGTAATTGCAATTGAGGAATTGATCATTTTCTTTATGCTTCTTCCAGGAACCAAACTTGCTGTCTGTCCCAGCAGAAAATATCACATATGGGAACCTCGGCCACGCACTCTCATCAGTGCCCCCAATCAGCTCCCCCAGATCAGCGTCCCCAATCTGCGCCCCCAGATCAGCTTTCTGCAGCACTTCATGAATATGTATTATTTAAAGTTCTATAGGAAACAAGAGGACTGACTGGGAAGGTTGTTAAGAGATAAAAGACGGCTGCGATTGAAAGGAAGAAAAACCAACTCAAAATAATCAGGAATTCAGCTTCAAGGATAACATTTTTCCCAGAGTATTTAGGAACGTTCATGCCGATCCTAATATTAAATATATATTTTGTGTGTGTTACCGGTAAAGGGATACTATACTGCAATTATTATCAAAGTTGAAAAGAAAGGTGTATAAAAACTGACATGAACTCTGAAATTTGTAATGTACTTACAATGCAAAATATTTTATATTAATAATACAGTTATACATTCTATTGCAACACCAAACATTCTAATCAGCACAGTTGGTGATAACCAGTTAAATGGAATTATTACAGTAAAACACTTTATAGAATGGTATACATAAATAAATAAAATACAATACTTAAACTGTCCCATACTCTTTTAAAAATGTTTACTTCATAGTGAAGATTCATATATTGTACATCATATTATTTTATTAATATTCTCACATTAATTCAGGGGAAATATTTATATTTATAAATACACATATATATACACATATAAATACACACACTTAAACACATAATGTGGCATATTTACTAAAGTTAAAAAACCGTATTCGACATTTTTCTACTGTTTTCGCAATTTATTATATTTATTTATTTTTTTCATGATACAACATTTCGCCAGGTTGAGGGTGGTGAAATTCCATTATTCGCTATGGAAATGGGTCTGTGATGGGCGTAATAATTCGGCAATATTGATATTAAAGAACCCATTGACATTAATGTTAATTGTAGCGGTGTTAGCACATCGATATTTACAGATTTTTTTTTTATCGATATCTATACAGTTTTTTACATTTCCATAAATGAGTGGAAAAGGAAAATGCGGCAGCAACGGCAAAAAGCACAAATATGTTTTTTCAGCTTTAGGAGGGCAACCTCTTGTGTCAACCACAACCTGGCACATAAAGTGAAGTATCCTTGTGATATTATATTTTTATTGTGTAATGCAATTTTCTCATGTCTGTATAATATTTGTATTTCTGAATTGTACAAAGCTACGTAAATTTGGGAAGCTTTATAAATAAAATTATACATATATACATTTAGTAAATATGCCCCACACAGTTACCTTTTCAGTAGGAGTATAGTACTGGACATTGTACATTATGAAACAACTAGGGGAAGCTAATGCTTTCCCCAGTAATGCTGCGGTACTGATGTTATTAAGTGTGGTTTGTTTTACAGTTCAATCAGGCACAGAAGATTTGCCCAGAGGAGCCGCTGACAGATTTGCTGTTCTGAGCCTCTCAGTTACAAACGTGCGGCTTTAAAGATTTTTTTTAATAGAGAATTAAATATCTCTGTGTCCAGGCAGGATACGTTACAAAGTTTTAATCGAGCTGATGAAAAATGAATGTTTATTCGTCCTGAGAGTCCCACCTGTGTTAACAGATAAATTGATGGAAAGAAAGGATGTTCCAGGAAAGGTTTGGGGAAAAAAACATCTTTTTTTGCAAGGAAATGGCTTGTGCTGGCTCAGGCAGTGTCCAGTTGAAATTGGTGTAGTTTGGCCAATCCGTATGTCATCATGCGCTTGGATGAAAAATACATGACTCATTTCAAGAGATATGGAACCTCCATCCCTAACACAATGGGAAAATATCCCAGCATCCCAGTTTGGCCTGCATTAACCCACTCTCTGCTCGATACTGACAATCACTCAAATAATGGAAACTGTACATAAAAAAGCTGCTTTCTATCTGTATCTGTCTATCTGTATCCATCTATCTATCTATCTGTATCTATCTATCTATCTGTATCTGTCGATCGATCTATCTGTATCTGTCGATCGATCTATCTGTATCTGTCGATCGATCTCTCTGTATCTGTCGATCGATCTATCTGTATCTATCTGTATCTGTCGATCGATCTATCTGTATCTATCTATCTGTATCTGTCGATCGA